>WNGS01157951.1:23875-40476 GCA_020271785.1 Procambarus virginalis
TGGTGTGTGTGTACTCACCTATTTGTACTCGCCTATTTGTGCTTGCGGGGGTTGAGCTTTGGCTCTTTGGTCCCGCCTCTCAACTGCCGTGCCGTGTGTGTGTGTGTGTGTGTGTGTTCTCACCTATTTTTACCTATAGATTCGAGCTACAGTTCTTTGACCCCGACTATCCAACCGCTGGTCGTCAAATAGAATAACTATGGACCTACGTGTTTATCATACATGTTTTTAAAGCAGTAGATGGTTTTGGTTTCTGTCGTTTATTCATTCCATTTCCCTACTTCTCTTACTTAAGGGAGCATTTTTTCACATATATAAGTCTTATCTCTAGTTCCAACCCACACACTCTCCTGTTTTATGGTATTCTTGTCAACATTTCCTCCTTTCCACAATGTCAGTTTCCCCCCCCCCCCTAAATATATTTCGCATATCTCTACCTTAAGAACGCAAGAAAATGTAACAAGTGGAAACTCAAGGAGCCAATTGACCCAGCCGAGATGGTTGGTTTATATCCAACCAAACTGATGTGTCAACTTTCACTCAAGACAAAGAAGCGATCCATCATCTACTCGGCAATTTGTACCATAAAACATTATTTCCAAACCCATATTTACTGGCTGGAAATAAATGGGGTTTTCTGAATTAAGCTTATCCAATTTTTATCTATTGTTTCATGTTCTAATTTGTATTGATATATTTAACACTTTACTAATAGTCCCAATATAAGACAAGTTTCTAATTCCATGAAATAATTTTATCTTCTCAGTACCCGGTCAATACAGTTTATATCTATTATTAGTATGGTGACTAAACTAGAATATTGTATATGTCTAAGTACCTTACATGTCAGGATTAGTCTCCTCTAGTTCTCCTATTTGTCAAGAGATATAAGGGTCACTTATCATTGCATGAGCTCACACAGAATCAAGATAGGTTGCGGGCCGCTCCAAGCAACAACCTAGTGGACCAAGCTCCACTAGGAGAAGAAGACTCGGGCGCTAGCCGCTGATTGAGGGAAGAAGGAGCACACCACCATGTCTGACCAACGGTAAGAGGAAAGTGCTGTAGTTACTACAGGCACCATAGTGCACAATACTGCCAACGTGAACAGAAGAACATTCATAGAGTGAGCAAAACCTGTCAGCAGACAGCCAAGAGTCACCATAAACCACCACCTCTCAGCAGACAGCCAAGAGTCACCATAAACCACCACCTGTTAGCAGACAGCCAAGAGTCACCATAAACTACCACCTCTCAGCAGACAGCCAAGAGTCACCATAAACCACCACCTCTCAGCAGACGGCCAAAAGTCACCACAAACCACCACCTCTCAGCAGACAGCCAGAGTCACCATAAACCACCACCTGTTAGCAGACAGCCAAAGTCACCACAAACCACCACCTCTCAGCAGACAGCCAAGAGTCACCATAAACCACCACCTGTTAGCAGACAGCCAAAAGTCACCACAAACCACCACCTCTCAGCAGACAGCCAAGAGTCACCATAAACCACCACCTGTTAGCAGACAGCCAAAAGTCACCACAAACCACCACCTCTCAGCAGACAGCCAAGAGTCACCATAAACCACCACCTGTTAGCAGACAGCCAAAAGTCACCACAAACCACCACCTCTCAGCAGACAGCCAAGAGTCACCATAAACCACCACCTGTTAGCAGACAGCCAAGAGTCACCACAAACCACCACCTCTCAGCAGACAGCCAAGAGTCACCATAAACCACCACCTGTTAGCAGACAGCCAAGAGTCACCACAAACCACCACCTCTCAGCAGACAGCCAAGAGTCACCATAAACCACCACCTGTTAGCAGACAGCCAAAAGTCACCACAAACCACCACCTGTTAGCAGACAGCCAAAAGTCACCACAAACCACCACCTCTCAGCAGACAGCCAAGAGTCACCATAAACCACCACCTGTCAGCAGACAGCCAAGAGTCACCATAAACCACCACCTCTCAGCAGACAGCCAAGAGTCACCACAAACCACCACCTCTCAGCAGACAGCCAAGAGTCACCATAAACCACCACCTGTTAGCAGACAGCCAAAAGTCACCACAAACCACCACCTCTCAGCAGACAGCCAAGAGTCACCATAAACCACCACCTGTTAGCAGACAGCCAAAAGTCACCACAAACCACCACCTCTCAGCAGACAGCCAAGAGTCACCATAAACCACCACCTGTTAGCAGACAGCCAAAAGTCACCACAAACCACCACCTCTCAGCAGACAGCCAAGAGTCACCATAAACCACCACCTGTTAGCAGACAGCCAAAAGTCACCACAAACCACCACCTCTCAGCAGACAGCCAAGAGTCACCATAAACCACCACCTGTTAGCAGACAGCCAAAAGTCACCACAAACCACCACCTCTCAGCAGACAGCCAAGAGTCACCATAAACTACCACCTCTCAGCAGACAGCCAAGAGTCACCATAAACTACCACCTCTCAGCAGACAGCCAAGAGTCACCATAAACCACCACCTGTCAGCAGACAGCCAAGAGTCACCATAAACCACCACCTGTCAGCAGACAGCCAAGAGTCACCATAAACCACCACCTGTCAGCAGACAGCCAAGAGTCACCATAAACCACCACCTCTCAGCAGACAGCCAAGAGTCACCATAAACCACCACCTCTCAGCAGACAGCCAAGAGTCACCATAAACTACCACCTGTCAGCAGACAGCCAAGAGTCACCATAAACCACCACCTGTCAGCAGACAGCCAAGAGTCACCATAAACCATCACCTCTCGGCAGACAGCCAAGAGTCACCATAAACCATCACCTCTCAGCAGACAGCCAAGAGTCACCATAAACCACCACCTGTCAGCAGACAGCCAAGAGTCACCATAAACCATCACCTCTCGGCAGACAGCCAAGAGTCACCATAAACCATCACCTCTCGGCAGACAGCCAAGAGTCACCATAAACCACCACCTCTCAGCAGACAGCCAAGAGTCAGCATAAACCATCACCTCTCAGCAGACAGCCAAGAGTCACCATAAACCACCACCTGTCAGCAGACAGCCAAGAGTCACCATAAACCATCACCTCTCGGCAGACAGCCAAGAGTCACCATAAACCATCACCTCTCGGCAGACAGCCAAGAGTCACCATAAACTACCACCTCTCAGCAGACAGCCAAGAGTCACCATAAACCACCACCTGTCAGCAGACAGCCAAGAGTCACCATAAACCATCACCTCTCGGCAGACAGCCAAGAGTCACCATAAACCATCACCTCTCGGCAGACAGCCAAGAGTCACCATAAACTACCACCTCTCAGCAGACAGCCAAGAGTCAGCCAGTAGAGTGTATGGAACAATTACCTTACCTGCACCTGGGAGTTCCATGCTAAGACAAACCAATAGCGAAGACTTACAAATACCACACTGGAAGAATGAGTTCTGTCAGGCCTTCGGAAAGGCACAAATGGCATTCCAATACTTAAGAAAGCAAACACGGGAAGCACTTAGGAAGAAGCCAGTAGCATTATCTTACCTTGTAAGATAATGGAGAAAATAATTAGACTAATGGAGAAGCTGGAGAGTAAAATATTAATTGCACAAAGTGAATACGGTTTCAGGGTTGGCAAATACTTACAAACTATTTTATTAGAATTGTTGAATAGGAATGACTTAATTTCAGGCATATAAGGGAAGGAACAGTAGGCTTCATATTCCCAGGCTGTCAGAAGCCATCGATACGGTCCTACACACAACAAAAAAATATACAAAAGGGAAAGGCATTTTTTTTTTTTGAGATATATACAAGAGTTGTTACATTCTTGTACAGCCACTAGTACGCGTAGCGTTTCGGGCAGGTCCCTGGAATACGATCCCCGCCGCGAAGAATCGTTGTTACAACCAAGTACACATTTTACTGTTGAGTTAAACAGAGGCTACAGTTAAGGATTTGCGCCCAGTAAATCCTCCCCGGCCAAGATACGAACCCATGACAAAGCGCTCGCGGAACGCCAGGCGAGTGTCTTACCACTACACCACGGAGACTGGTGACAGTAACACGAACAGTAACGATGAAATAACGCCATTCAGATATAACACAGAGTCACAGTGAGAGAGGCTGAAATGCTTGGATGTTATAGGAAGCTCTTACCTGAGGAGTCACACCTACATGACTATACTAGCAAACGATGCAAAAATTACTACAAGAATACTTGGACAAGTTATGCAATTATTTATGTAAGTAGCTGCTATAATTCAGTTCTATCAATACAACACAACCTGAAGAGGACACCAAAGGGAACGCTAAAGACTAGACATTCTGCACAACCTATGTCAGACTAGTACACGATTGTGCATCACTGGAAATAGAGTCAGAGGAGACCTGATAACAACGTACTCAGACACAAATCAGACAAGACTATGCTCTTCAGTATGGTTTGTAATGGAACAGAAGGAAAAGGTGGAAGCTGAAAGTACAGATGAGCCACGAGTAAAGGGAAAGTAATCTATGAGTGTGTGAGAAATAAACAACTGAACGAGATAAATAAGATCTTGAAGGCCAACATCATTTACAGCTTCCAGTGCAAATATTTATAAAACCGAGAAACATTGCATAAAAAACAGATAGTCAAATTGCGGTGCTTATGAGCTGAAGCTCATTCCTAAGGAAACTATAATGGGAACACCCCTACCTTGCTACATACGTGCCTAGCCACACACATGTACACGCACGCACGCTCGCGCATGCACAACATACACACACACACACACACACACACACACACACACACACACACACACACACACACACACACACACACACACACACACACAAAAGGGGCCTGGTAGCCTGGTGAATAGCGCGTAGGACTCCTAATTCTGTGGCGCGGGTTCGATTCCCGCACCAGGCAGAAACAAACGGGCAAAGTTTCTTTCACCCTGAATGCCCCTGTTACCTAGCAGTAAATAGGTGCCTGGGAGTTAGTCAGCTGTCACGTGCTGCTTCCTGGGGTGTGTGTGGTGTGAAGGAGAAAAAAAGTAGTTAGTAAACAGTTGATTGACAGTTGAGAGGCGGGCCGAAAGAGCAAAGCTCAACCCCCGCAAACACAACTAGGTGAATACACACACACCGCAGATTGTAGAGACTAACTCCATTCATAACTTTAAAATCAGGTATGATAGAGAATTATCCCAGGCGTCATTGCATTAGACAACCAAGCGTGGTCGAAGAGCTAGAGCTCAATCTCGCAGGCACAAATAGGTGAGTACACACTCTAGCCAGACATCTATCTAGCCCAACCCAGTTCGTCACCCACCGACATCTCTGCATGAAGCTCTGCCTTTACACAAGATAAATTCTCTTTCTAAATTACAATTACGAATTTCACTTTCTACGTCAGTTCTACGTGGTCGTCCCTTCACCTTCTAGTGTGTTGTCTTTCAAGACCACACACTAGAAGGTGAAGGGACGACCACGTTTCGGTCCGTCCTGGACGATTCTCAAGTCGATTGTGACTTGAGAATGTGATTGTGACTTCCCCTTCTACCAACCTTACCTAAAGCAGTGCTCACCGTCCCAGTTGTAGTGCCATGTGCCGAACTACTGATCCCGGGTCTTCGAGTGCCAGCCAGACCCGCCAAGCGTGACTAACACCTCTTCACAAAGTGCGGATCATCCTCTGTCGGTTAAGGTAAGGAGGGAGACAGCAGACTCGGCCAAAGTTTACCAGAGACTTGAAGGCAGGAAATGTATCGCGTTTATTTTATAAATCTTTTCGCATTATTTTGTTCTCGAAACTCTTTTCTCGCCTCATAGTGTTGATAATTGTATTATTGTTCGAACGTTATTGTCGTTACTGGTTCCTGTATTACCAGGGGTTCTTTGACCCCTTTTACGTTTACAGAACCCGAATGTATTATCTATTATGTACCCAAACCCCTTCGCCAGGTTGTCGAAGTCATCACCAGTCTGCTAGGTACCAGAATAACTTCTAAAGATTTTCAATAACTTGGTTTTACTTTACAAATCGATGGCTCGGGAGAGAACAGCTAGAAGAAAACCTAAGAATTTTATCATATATATATATATATATATGAATGAAAACTCACACCCAGAAGTGACTCGAACCCATACTCCCAGGAGCAACGCAACTGGTATGTACAAGACGCCTTAAACCACTTGACCATCACGACCGGACATAATGAGGTGATAGCCGAAGCTATTTGAACCACCTCACCGCCGGCACTCGGATGGTTATCTTGGGCATAGCATTTTACCAAATAACCTCATTCTTTGGGGCACACGTGAGGAACACAAATGCGAACAAGCCTGAATGGTCCCCAGGACTATATGCGAATGAAAACTCACACCCCAGAAGTGACTCGAACCCATACTCCCAGGAGCAACGCAACTGGTATGTACAAGACGCCTTAAACCACTTGACCATCACGACCGACATAATGAGGTGATAGCCGAAGCTATTTGAACCACCTCACCGCCGGCACTCGGATGGTTATCTTGGGCATAGCATTTTACCAAATAACCTCATTCTTTGGGGCACACGTGAGGAACACAAATGCGAACAAGCCTGAATGGTCCCCAGGACTATATGCGAATGAAAACTCACACCCCAGAAGTGACTCGAACCCATACTCCCAGGAGCAACGCAACTGGTATGTACAAGACGCCTTAAACCACTTGACCATCACGACCGGACATAATGAGGTGATAGCCGAAGCTATTTGAACCACCTCACCGCCGGCACTCGGATGGTTTCTTGGCATAGCATTTTACCAAATAACCTCATTCTTTGGGCACACGTGAGGAACACAATGTCCGGTCGTGATGGTCAGTGGTTTAAGNTGTTACAGGGAGGCTACTGTGAGGCTTGTATGTACAGGGAGGCTACTGTGTGGCTTGTATGTACAGGGAGACTACTGTGTGGCTTGTATGTTACAGGGAGACTACTGTGAGGCTTGTATGTTACAGGGAGACTACTGTGTGGCTTGTATGTTACAGGGAGACTACTGTGTGGCTTGTATGTTACAGGGAGACTACTGTGAGGCTGTATGTTACAGGGAGGCTACTACTGTGAGGCTTGTATGTTACAGGGAGACTACTGTGAGGCTTGTATGTTACAGGTAGACTACTGTGTGGCTTGTATGTTACAGGTAGCTACTGGTGAGAGCTTGTATGTTACAGGGAGACTACTGTGAGGCTTGTATGTTACAGGGAGACTACTGGAGGCTTGTATGTTACAGGTAGACTACTGTGAGGCTTGTATGTTACAGGAGACTACTGTTGAGGCTTGGTATGTTACAGGTAGACTACTGTGAGGCTTGTATGTTACAGGTAGACTACTGTGAGGCTTGTAGTGTTACAGGTAGACTACTGTGAGGCTTGTATGTTACAGGGAAGACTACTGTGAGGCTTGTATGTTACAGGGAGACTACTGTGAGGCTTGTATGTTACAGGGAGACTACTGTGAGGCTTGTTGTGTTACAGGTAGACTACTGTGAGGCTTGTATGTTACAGGGTGACTACTGTGAGGCTTGTATGTTACAGGTAGACTACTGTGAGGCTTGTATGTTACAGGTAGACTACTGTGAGGCTTGTATTTTCAGGGAGACTACTGTGAGGCTTGTATGTTACAGGTAGACTACTGTGAGGCTTGTATGTTACAGGTAGACTACTGTGAGGCTTGTATGTTACAGGTAGACTACTGTGAGGCTTGTATGTTACAGGGAGACTACTGTGAGGCTTGTATGTTACAGGGAGACTACTGTGAGGCTTGTATGTTACAGGGAGACTACTGTGAGGCTTTGTGTTACAGGTAGACTACTGTGAGGCTTGTATGTTACAGGGTGACTACTGTGAGGCTTGTATGTTACAGGGAGGCTACTGTGAGGCTTGTATGTTACAGGGAGACTACTGTGAGGCTTGTATGTTACAGGGAGGCTACTGTGAGGCTTGTATGTTACAGGGAGGCTACTGTGTGGCTTGTATGTTACAGGGAGGCTACTGTGAGGCTTGTATGTTACAGGGAGACTACTGTGAGGCTTGTATGTTACAGGGAGGCTACTGTGAGGCTTGTATGTTACAGGGAGGCTACCGTGAGGCTTGTATGTTACAGGGAGGCTACTGTGTGGCTTGTATGTTACAGGTAGACTACTGTGAGGCTTGTATGTTACAGGGTGACTACTGTGAGGCTTGTATGTTACAGGGAGACTACTGTGAGGCTTGTATGTTACAGGGAGACTACTGTGAGGCTTGTGTGTTACAGGTAGACTACTGTGAGGCTTGTATGTTACAGGGTGACTACTGTGAGGCTTGTATGTTACAGGGAGACTACTGTGAGGCTTGTATGTTACAGGGAGGCTACCGTGAGGCTTGTATGTTACAGGGAGACTACTGTGAGGCTTGTATGTTACAGGTAGACTACTGTGTGGCTTGTATGTTACAGGGAGGCTACTGTGAGGCTTGTGTGTTACAGGGAGACTACTGTGAGGCTTGTATGTTACAGGTAGACTACTGTGAGGCTTGTATGTTACAGGGAGGCTACTGTGAGGCTTGTATGTTACAGGAGACTACTGTGAGGCTTGTATGTTACAGGTAGACTACTGTGTGGCTTGTATGTTACAGGTAGACTACTGTGAGGCTTGTATGTTACAGGGAGACTACTGTGAGGCTTGTATGTTACAGGTAGACTACTGTGAGGCTTGTATGTTACAGGTAGACTACTGTGAGGCTTGTATGTTACAGGGAGACTACTGTGAGGCTTGTATGTTACAGGTAGACTACTGTGAGGCTTGTATGTTACAGGTAGACTACTGTGAGGCTTGTATGTACAGGTAGACTACTGTGAGGCTTGTATGTTACAGGGAGACTACTGTGAGGCTTGTATGTTACAGGGAGACTACTGTGAGGCTTGTATGTTACAGGGAGACTACTGTGAGGCTTGTGTGTTACAGGGAGACTACTGTGAGGCTTGTGTGTTACAGGTAGACTACTGTGAGGCTTGTATGTTACAGGGTGACTACTGTGAGGCTTGTATGTTACAGGTAGACTACTGTGAGGCTTGTATGTTACAGGTAGACTACTGTGAGGCTTGTATGTTACAGGGAGACTACTGTGAGGCTTGTATGTTACAGGTAGACTACTGTGAGGCTTGTATGTTACAGGTAGACTACTGTGAGGCTTGTATGTTACAGGTAGACTACTGTGAGGCTTGTATGTTACAGGGAGACTACTGTGAGGCTTGTATGTTACAGGGAGACTACTGTGAGGCTTGTATGTTACAGGGAGACTACTGTGAGGCTTGTGTGTTACAGGTAGACTACTGTGAGGCTTGTATGTTACAGGGTGACTACTGTGAGGCTTGTATGTTACAGGGAGGCTACTGTGAGGCTTGTATGTTACAGGGAGACTACTGTGAGGCTTGTATGTTACAGGGAGGCTACTGTGAGGCTTGTATGTTACAGGGAGGCTACTGTGTGGCTTGTATGTTACAGGGAGGCTACTGTGAGGCTTGTATGTTACAGGGAGACTACTGTGAGGCTTGTATGTTACAGGGAGGCTACTGTGAGGTTTGTATGTTACAGGGAGGCTACCGTGAGGCTTGTATGTTACAGGGAGGCTACTGTGTGGCTTGTATGTTACAGGTAGACTACTGTGAGGCTTGTATGTTACAGGGTGACTACTGTGAGGCTTGTATGTTACAGGGAGACTACTGTGAGGCTTGTATGTTACAGGGAGACTACTGTGAGGCTTGTGTGTTACAGGTAGACTACTGTGAGGCTTGTATGTTACAGGGTGACTACTGTGAGGCTTGTATGTTACAGGGAGACTACTGTGAGGCTTGTATGTTACAGGGAGGCTACCGTGAGGCTTGTATGTTACAGGGAGACTACTGTGAGGCTTGTATGTTACAGGTAGACTACTGTGTGGCTTGTATGTTACAGGGAGGCTACTGTGAGGCTTGTGTGTTACAGGGAGACTACTGTGAGGCTTGTATGTTACAGGTAGACTACTGTGAGGCTTGTATGTTACAGGGAGGCTACTGTGAGGCTTGTGTGTTACAGGGAGGCTACTGTGAGGCTTGTATGTTACAGGTAGACTACTGTGTGGCTTGTATGTTACAGGGAGGCTACTGTGAGGCTTGTGTGTTACAGGGAGACTACTGTGAGGCTTGTATGTTACAGGTAGACTACTGTGAGGCTTGCATGTTACAGGGAGGCTACCGTGAGGCTTGTATGAGACTTTTCATACCTTATACACTAATGGTACACTGTGGAGACGAGGAAGGTGTCTCATACACATTGAAGGTACTGGAGGGCCAGGTCCCAGATTTACACAGTAGACTAACAACATACTGGAACGAGAGACACGGAAGGAAGTGCAGAATGGAACCAGTGAGGAGTAGAGGTGCCATAGTCACCATCAGTGAACACTGTCTGAACACCAGAGGTCCAGTGAGGAGTAGAGGTGCCATAGTCACCATCAGTGAACACTGTCTGAACACCAGAGGTCCAGTGAGGAGTAGAGGTGCCATAGTCACCATCAGTGAACACTGTCTGAACACCAGAGGTCCAGTGAGGAGTAGAGGTGCCATAGTCACCATCAGTGAACACTGTCTGAACACCAGAGGTCCTGTGAGGAGTAGAGGTGCCATAGTCACCATCAGTGAACACTGTCTGAACACCAGAGGTCCAGTGAGGAGTAGAGGTGCCATAGTCACCATCAGTGAACACTGTCTGAACACCAGAGGTCCAGTGAGGAGTAGGGCTGCCAACTTCTTGAGATTATCTTGAGATGATTTCGGGGCTTTTTTTTTTTTAGTGTCCCCGCGGCCCGGTCCTCGACCAGGCCTCCACCTCCAGGAAGCAGCCCGTGACAGCTGACTAACACCCAGGTACCTATTTTACTGCTAGGTAACAGGGGCATAGGGTGAAAGAAACTCTGCCCATTGTTTCTCTCCGGCGCCTGGAATCGAACCCGGGACCACAGGATCACAAGTCCAGCGTGCTGTCCGCTCGGCCGACCGGGCCCCTGTTGAAACCATTATTGTCTGTAAGAGCATTTCTACACAACCGCTGTCTAACGGTTAAGAATACTTTCGGGCCAAAATTTCATGATCAAACCTCGCACTTCAAAAGCTGTTAGTACTGGCCAGAAAACCTCCCTCCCCCCCCCCTATCATTTGCTTTTCTATATACTGTATATGATAACAGCCCTATAGTGATGTGCTAATGAACAAAAATAACATTACAAGGAGCTAAAATCACTTCTTATACATCCAACATTCAGCATTTATTACAAATTGCTCTCCCAACCTCAAGACATATAGCCTTACAAGAGGAGGTAATCTAGGATAAATGACAAGCCCAACCTGCTCAGCGGCAGTCTTTACTATGGAGGAAACTCTGAGTCATCATCAGACTTACGGACACTCTTTGGAGGTGATTCGCAAGCTGCGGCCATTTCCCTCGACTTGTCTGCCTCAATCGTTAGATGATCCGTCCAGGAAGGAAGCGAGGCATGATCCGTCCAGGAAGGAAGCGGGGCATGATCCGTCCAGGAAGGAAGCGAGGCATGATCCGTCCAGGAAGGAAGCGAGGCATGATCCGACCAGGAAGGAAGCGAGGCATGATCCGACCAGGAAGGAAGCGAGGCATGATCCGTCCAGGAAGGAAGCGAGGCATGATCCGACCAGGAAGGAAGCGAGGCATGATCCGTCCAGGAAGGAAGCGAGGCATGATCCGTCCAGGAAGGAAGCGAGGCATGATCCGTCCAGGAAGGAAGCGAGGCATGATCCGTCCAGGAAGGAAGCGAGGCATGATCAGTCATGACTCCAACAGGAGGCCCCCCTCACCACGCCTGCCCCCCGTGGTGTTGACAGGTTCTGTCATCTTGGCCGCCTCAGGGTATGGTCCCGGCACCGCTGCACTCTCACTGCTCCCTTCCCCACACCCACCCAACATATGTTGTTTAAGAAGTGTGCAGTCTCTACATAGCCCTACATACTCTCGTACCCCAAACAACATACCCCTGACGCTTACACGCGTCCGACACGCGCCAAACTTCCGGAAAAAAAGCACCCCACATACCGGAAGGCCTACATACCTCAACCACATGGCCAACATACTTATCCTCCCCTCCCCTCTTACCTACATGACACATATTTTAGCCTCTGCGACCCACAACGTCCACATTTTACCCCTGCGACGCTACCCGTCCCATTCTACGGACTCCCACACCACTTTTGACTATGACCGAGTTCGATCCCGGAGGTTCTCCTCGGGTTTGGGACGGTTCTAGGCGTACATTTCACTACTACGTTATTCTTAAGAGGACGGGTTGTACTAACAACAAGCAACAACAATACATAAGTAATGGAGGCTTGGGATGGCCCCCAGAGAGGTGACAAGGCTGTACACCTCACTACTCTTTAACATGATAACAAGAGCCAAGACTGTGGCTCTCACTCTGCAAGTCCTGGTAATCTTATAGAAGGTAACATGACATAAGCGTGAAGCACCATGTATCTTATATTAGGGGTCAGAGAAGACCTTAGATTAGAAAAAAACTCTTGCTGGCTGATAGCAATGTAATGTTATCAGCCGCTGATACGGGCGCTAAATTTAATAGTTGCTTTTCTTCCATTGGCTATCTGGTAGCTATCCTCTGGTAGCTATCCTCAGTCTACCTGTCCCCCCAGCCAACTGCTCAGATATTATTGGCATTATCATGGCACTTAAAACTAAACCCTGTAACCCCTCTGAGATACCAACTCTAATCTGTTAACCTATAAGAGGCCTCAAGGTCTTGTGCTCCTACAATGGCGTTGCTCTACAATAAGTCACTGCAGCTCTGAGCCTTCCCAGCGGCTCTTAAAATGGCTAAAGTCATTCCAGTCTATAGAGATCTCGCTGAAATAAATCGTTTTAGACCAATATCGAACCTTCCACACCTCGTCAAAAATCTCTGAGACACTCTTGTACACACAGCTCTCTTTCTTTCTCCATGAGCACAATATTGTCAGTTCTGACCAATGTTATCTCTCAGAATGTTTGGTAATATGTTTATGTTTGTGATGTGTGTATATGTATGTATTAACACGATGTACTGAACGGGATGAGAATAGCTTGAGCTACCTCATCCCTTTGTGTGTATTTTACATCAATAAACTTATTTCAATTTCAATGTGGCTTGAGTACCAATGATGCTCTTGTAGATATGATGAACCTAATCCATGCAGCTCTTGTCAATAGTGAGCACACCATAGTTCTGTTGACCTACGGGAGGTTTTGGACACTGTTAAGCACAATAACTTTCTTTTCAACGTCCCACACTCTGGAGAGGTCAATACCTTCAGTACTTGCAATCTTTCCTCAGTGAGAGGCAGTAGTATGTTGCAAGGAATGATGCAAGTTCTCCCAGACTCCCAGTTAACACAGGCGTTCCCCAGGGTAGTAGATTTGGTCCACTCCTCTTTCTCAGGTATATCAATGATCCTCCAAATACCATACAACATTTGGAACCAATTCTATTTGCTGATGATACGACCTTCACGTATTCACATGCTGTCCAACTTACTCTACATGACATGATGAATATACAAATACTGAACTTAATCAAGTCTACTTGTGGTTGACTGTTAACAAACTTGCCCTTAACATTGACTAGATATTTTACATTTTGTTTTGTAATAAGTCCAACAATCAAATCAATCTAAAAATTACTTACAAGATATCTTACCAAAAATGTTTCTAAGACCTTACCTTGAGGTGCTTCCGGGGCTTAGCGTCCCCGCGGCCCGGTCGTCGACCAGGCCTCCTGGTTGCTGGACTGATCAATCAGGCTGTTTGACGCGGCTGCTCGCAGCCTGACGTGTGAGTCACAGCCTGGTTGATCAGGTATCCTTAGACATTCTCATTCCATTCAAATCCATACATTCAAGACAGAAGAACATTCTCTCCAAAGACAGATACTATGTTCCTCGCCCTGCCATAGTTACTCTGTGTTATTCACTCATTTATCTATATGTCACCTATGGTATCTGTGCCTGGGGAACCACCACCCTTAATTACCTCCAACCCATAATTACTCAACACAAATCAGGGGTCCCAAATTGTGTAATGACGTCCCAAATGTTGTTAACAGCCGAACATCTCTCAACCTGTTTAAAAGAGACTAAGAAATATGTACTTAATATATATTATTATTATTATTTTATAAACAATAACAGGTAATACCATTCACCTTCCCTTGTAACGAGTTATTTGTGTGTGACTCTTTTTCTAAATGTTATTTACTGAGTGTTGTGGAACTGTGTTTATTGTCATCTGGTGTTCCTTCTTAAAGAGTTTATTGATGTTCTTTATGTTGCTGGTTCATTGTTAGTGTTGACCCCATTGTTAGTGTTGACCCCATTGTTAGTGTTGACCCCATTGTTAGTGTTGACCCCATTGTTAGTGTTGACCCCATTGTTAGTGTTGACCCCATTGTTAGTGTTGACCCCATTGTTAGTGTTGTTCCCACCATTGTTAGTGTTGACCCCATTGTTAGTGTTGTCCCCATTGTTAGTGTTGTTCCCACCATTGTTAGTGTTGACCCCAGTGTTAGTGTTGACCCCATTGTTAGAGTTGTTCCCACCATTGTTAGTGTTGTCCCCATTGTTAGTGTTGACCCCATTGTTAGTGTTGACCACCATGTTAGTGTTGTCCCCATTGTTAGTGTTGTTCCCACCATTGTTAGTGTTGACCCCCATTGTTAGTGTTGTTCCCATTGTTAGTGTTGACCACCATTGTTAGTGTTGACCACCATTGTTAGTGTTGTCCCCATTGTTAGTGTTGACCACCATTGTTAGTGTTGACCCCATTGTTAGTGTTGACCCCATTGTTAGTGTTGTTCCCACCATTGTTAGTGTTGTCCACCATTGTTAGTGTTGACCCCATTGTTAGTGTTGTTCCCACCATTGTTAGTGTTGTCCCCATTGTTAGTGTTGTTCCCACCATTGTTAGTGTTGACCCCATTGTTAGTGTTGTTCCCACCATTGTTAGTGTTGTTCCCACCATTGTTAGTGTTGACCCCATTGTTAGTGTTGTTCCCACCATTGTTAGTGTTGACCCCATTGTTAGTGTTGTTCCCACCATTGTTAGTGTTGACCCCATTGTTAGTGTTGTTCCCACCATTGTTAGTGTTGTTCCCACCATTGTTAGTGTTGTTCCCACCATTGTTAGTGTTGACCCCATTGTTAGTGTTGACCCCATTGTTAGTGTTGTCCCCACCATTGTTAGTGTTGTTCCCACCATTGTTAGTGTTGTTCCCACCATTGTTAGTGTTGACCCCATTGTTAGTGTTGACCCCATTGTTAGTGTTGACCCCATTGTTAGTGTTGTTCCCACCATTGTTAGTGTTGTTCCCACCATTGTTAGTGTTGTTCCCACCATTGTTAGTGTTGACCCCATTGTTAGTGTTGACCCCATTGTTAGTGTTGGTCCCCACCATTGTTAGTGTTGTTCCCACCATTGTTAGTGTTGTTCCACCATTGTTAGTGTTGTCCCCATTGTTAGTGTTGACCCCATTGTTAGTGTTGTTCCCACCATTGTTAGTGTTGACCCCATGTTAGTGTTGACCCATTGTTAGTGTTGTTCCCACCATTGTTAGTGTTGACCCCAGTGTTAGTAGTGTTGACCCCATTGTTAGTGTTGACCCCTTGTTAGTGTTGACCCCAGTGTTAGTGTTGACCCCATTGTTAGTGTTGTTCCCACCATTGTTAGTGTTGACCCCATTGTTAGTGTTGTTCCCACCATTGTTAGTGTTGTCCCCATTGTTAGTGTTGTTCCCACCATTGTTAGTGTTGACCCCATTGTTAGTGTTGTTCCCACCATTGTTAGTGTTGACCCCATTGTTATGGGTTGTCCCACCATTGTTAGTGTTGACCACCAGTGTTAGTGTTGACCACCAGTGTTAGTGTTGACCCCCATTGTTAGTGTTGACCCCAGTGTTAGTGTGACCCCATTGTTAGTGTTGTCCCCATTGTTAGTGTTGTTCCCACCATTGTTAGTGTTGACCACCATTGTTAGTGTTGTTCCCACCCATTGTTAGTGTTGACCCCCATTGTTAGTGTTGACCCCATTGTTAGTGTTGACCCCATTGTTAGTGTTGTCCCCATTGTTAGTGTTGACCCCATTGTTAGTGTTGTCCCCCTTGTTAGTGTTGACCCCATTGTTAGTGTTGACCCCATTGTTAGTGTTGTCCCCATTGTTAGTGTTGTTCCCACCATTGTTAGTGTTGACCCCAGTGTTAGTGTTGACCACCATTGTTAGTGTGTTGACCCCATTGTTAGTGTTGTCCCACCATTGTTAGTGTTGACCCCATTGTTAGTGTTGTTCCCACCATTGTTAGTGTTGACCCCATTGTTAGTGTTGTTCCCACCATTGTTAGTGTTGACCCATTGTTAGTGTTGTTCCCACCATTGTTAGTGTTGACCCCATTGTTAGTGTTGACCCCATTGTTAGTGTTGTTCCCACCATTGTTAGTGTTGACCCCATTGTTAGTGTTGACCACCATTGTTAGTGTTGACCCCATTGTTAGTGTTGTTCCCACCATT
>WNGS01157951.1:41557-62439 GCA_020271785.1 Procambarus virginalis
TCTCCTCGGGTTTGGGACGGTTCTAGGCGTACATTTCACTACTACGTTATTCTTAAGAGGACGGGTTGTACTAAGAACAAGCAACAACAGTACATAAGTAATGGAGGCTTGGGATGGTCCCCAGAGAGGTGACAAGGCTGTACACCTCACTACTCTTTAACATGATAACAAGAGCCAAGACTGTGGCTCTCACTCTGTAAGTCCTGGTAATCTTATAGAAGGTAACATGACATAAGCGTGAAGCACAATGTATCTTATATTAGGGGTCAGAGAAGACCTTAGATTAGAAAAAAACTCTTGCTGGCTGATAGTAATGTAATGTTATCAGCCGCTGATACGGGCGCTAAATTTAATAGTTGGTTTTCTTCCATTGGCTATCTGGTAGCTATCCTCTGGTAGCTATCCTCAGTCTACCTGTCCCCCCAGCCAACTCCTCAGATATTATTGGCATTATCATGGCACTTAAAACTAAACCCTGTAACCCTTCTGAGATACCAACTCTAATCTGTTAATCTATAAGAGGCCTCAAGGTCTTGTGCTCCTACAATGGCGTTGCTCTACAATAAGTCACTGCAGCTCTGAGCCTTCCCAGCGGCTCTTAAAATGGCTAAAGTCATTCCAGTCTATAGAGATCTCACTGAAATAAATCGTTTTAGACCAATATCGAACCTTCCACACCTCGTCAAAAATCTCTGAGACACTCTTGTACACACAGCTTTCTTTCTTTCTCCATGAGCACAATATTGTCAGTTCTGACCAATGTTATCTCTCAGAATGTTTGGTAATATGTTTATGGTTTGTGATGTGTGTATATGTACTGAACGGGTGAGAATAGCTTGAGCTACCTCATCCCTTTGTGTGTATTTTACATCAATAAACTTATTTCAATTTCAATGTGGCTTGAGTACCAATGATGCTCTTATAGATATGATGAACCTAATCCATGCAGCTCTTGTCAATAGTGAGCACACCATAGTTCTGTTGACCTACGGGAGGTTTTGGACACTGTTAAGCACAATAACTTTCTTTTCAACGTCCCACACTCTGGAGAGGTCAATACCTTCAGTACTTGCAATCTTTCCTCAGTGAGAGGTAGTAGTATGTTGCAAGGAATGATGCAAGTTCTCCCAGACTCCCAGTTAACACAGGCGTTCCCCAGGGTAGTATATATGGTCCACTCCTCTTTCTCAGGTATATCAATGATCCTCCAAATACCATACAACATTTGGAGCCAATTCTATTTGCTGATGATACGACCTTCACGTTTTCACATGCTGTCCGACTTCCTCTACATGACATGATGAATACTGAACTTAATCAAGTCTACTTGTGGTTGACTGTTAACAAACTTGCCCTTAACATTGACTAGACATTTTACATTTTGTTTTGTAATAAGTCCAATAATCAAATCAATCTAAGAATTACTTACAAGATATCTTACCAAAAATGTTTCTAAGACCTTACCTTGAGGTGCTTCCGGGGCTTAGAGTCCCCGCGGCCCGGTCGTCGACCAGGCCTCCTGGTTGCTGGACTGATCAACCAGGCTGTTTGACGCGGCTGCTCGCAGCCTGACGTGTGAGTCACAGCCTGGTTGATCAGGTATCCTTAGACATTCTCATTCCATTCAAATCCATACATTCAAGACAGAAGAACATTCTCTCCAAAGACAGATACTATGTTCCTCGCCCTGCCATAGTTACTCTGTGTTATTCACTCATTTATCTATATGTCACCTATGGTATCTGTGCCTGGGGAACCACCACCCTTAATTACCTCCAACCCATAATTACTCAACACAAATCAGGGGTCCCAAATTGTGTAATGACGTCCCAAATGTTGTTAACAGCTGAACATCTCTCAACCTGTTTAAAAGAGACTAAGAAATATGTACTTAATATCATATTATTATTATTATTTTATAAACAATATCAGGTAGTACCATTCACCTTCCCTGTAACGAGTTATTTGTGTGTGACTTTTCTTAAATGTTTTTTACTGAGTGTTGTGGAACTGTGTTTATTGTCATCTGGTAGTTCCTTCTTAAAGAGTTTATTGATGTCCATTATGTTGCTGGTTCATTGTTAGTGTTGACCCCATTGTTAGTGTTGTTCCCACCATTGTTAGTGTTGACCACCATTGTTAGTGTTGTCCCCATTGTTAGTGTTGACCCCATTGTTAGTGTTGACCCCAGTGTTAGTGTTGTTCCCATTGTTAGTGTTGACCACCAGTGTTAGTGTTGACCACCATTGTTAGTGTTGTCCCCATTGTTAGTGTTGTTCCCACCATTGTTAGTGTTGTTCCCACCATTGTTAGTGTTGTCCCCATTGTTAGTGTTGACCCCATTGTTAGTGTTGACCCCATTGTTAGTGTTGTCCAAATTGTTAGTGTTGTCCCCATTGTTAGTGTTGTCCCCAGTGTTAGTGTTGTTCCCATTGTTAGTGTTGACCCCATTGTTAGTGTTCTTCCCACCATTGTTAGTGTTGTCCCCATTGTAAGTGTTGTCCCCATTGTTAGTGTTGTTCCCACCATTGTTAGTGTTGTCCCCATTGTTAGTGTTGACCCCATTGTTAGTGTTGTCCCCATTGTTAGTGTTGTTCCCACCATTGTTAGTGTTGTCCCCATTGTTAGTGTTGTCCCCATTGTTAGTGTTGTTCCCACCATTGTTAGTGTTGTCCCCAGTGTTAGTGTTGTTCCCACCATTGTTAGTGTTGTTCCCACCATTGTTAGTGTTGTCCCCATTGTTAGTGTTGTTCCCACCATTGTTAGTGTTGTTCCCACCATTGTTAGTGTTGTCCCAGTGTTAGTGTTGTTCCCACCATTGTTAGTGTTGTTCCCACCATTGTTAGTGTTGTCCCCATGTTAGTGTTGTTCCCACCATTGTTAGTGTTGTCCCCATTGTTAGTGTTGTTCCCACCATTGTTAGTGTTGTTCCCACATTGTTAGTGTTGTTCCCACCATTGTTAGTGTTGTTCCCATTGTTAGTGTTGTTCCCACCATTGTTAGTGTTGTTCCCACCATTGTTAGTGTTGACCCCATTGTTAGTGTTGTCCCCATTGTTAGTGTTGTTCCCACCATTGTTAGTGTTGTTCCCACCATTGTTAGTGTTGACCCCCATGTTAGTGTTGTCCCCATTGTTAGTGTTGACCCCATTGTTAGTGTTGTTCCCATTGTTAGTGTTGTTCCCATCATTGTTAGTGTTGTTCCCACCATTGTTAGTGTTGTTCCCACCATTGTTAGTGTTGTTCCCACCATTGTTAGTGTTGTTCCCACCATTGTTAGTGTTGTTCCCACCATTGTTAGTGTTGTTGTTAGTGTTGTTCCCATTGTTAGTGTTGTTCCCACCATTGTTAGTGTTGTTCCCACCATTGTTAGTGTTGTCCCCATTGTTAGTGTTGTTCCCACCATGTTAGTGTTGTTCCCACCATTGTTAGTGTTGACCCCATTGTTAGTGTTGTTCCCACCATTGTTAGTGTTGTTCCCACCATTGTTAGTGTTGACCCCATTGTTAGTGTTGTTCCCATTGTTAGTGTTGTTCCCATTGTTAGTGTTGTTCCCACCATTGTTAGTGTTGTTCCCACCATTGTTAGTGTTGACCCCATTGTTAGTGTTGTTCCCACCATTGTTAGTGTTGTTCCCACCATTGTTAGTGTTGACCCCATTGTTAGTGTTGTCCCCACCATTGTTAGTGTTGACCCCATTGTTAGTGTTGTCCCACCATTGTTAGTGTTGTTCCCACCATTGTTAGTGTTGACCCCATTGTTAGTGTTGTTCCCACCATTGTTAGTGTTGTTCCCACCATTGTTAGTGTTGTTCCCATTGTTAGTGTTGTTCCCATTGTTAGTGTTGTTCCCATTGTTAGTGTTGTTCCCACCATTGTTAGTGTTGACCCCATTGTTAGTGTTGTTCCCACCATTGTTAGTGTTGACCCCATTGTTAGTGTTGTTCCCACCATTGTTAGTGTTGTTCCCACCATTGTTAGTGTTGTTCCCATTGTTAGTGTTGTTCCCATTGTTAGTGTTGTTCCCATTGTTAGTGTTGTTCCCACCATTGTTAGTGTTGACCCCATTGTTAGTGTTGTTCCCACCATTGTTAGTGTTGTTCCCACCATTGTTAGTGTTGTTCCCCCATTGTTAGTGTTGTCCCCACCATTGTTAGTGTTGACCCCATTGTTAGTGTTGTTCCCACCATTGTTAGTGTTGACCCCATTGTTAGTGTTGTTCCCACCATTGTTAGTGTTGACCCCATTGTTAGTGTTGTTCCCACCATTGTTAGTGTTGTCCCCATTGTTAGTGTTGACCCATTGTTAGTGTTGTTCCCACCATTGTTAGTGTTGTTCCCACCATTGTTAGTGTTGTCCCCATTGTTAGTGTTGACCCCATTGTTAGTGTTGTTCCCACCATTGTTAGTGTTGTCCCCACCATTGTTAGTGTTGACCCCATTGTTAGTGTTGTCCCACCATTGTTAGTGTTGTCCCCATTGTTAGTGTTGACCCATTGTTAGTGTTGTCCCCACCATTGTTAGTGTTGACCCCATTGTTAGTGTTGTCCCCACCATTGTTAGTGTTGTCCCCATTGTTAGTGTTGACCCCATTGTTAGTGTTGTCCCCATTGTTAGTGTTGTCCCCATTGTTAGTGTTGTTCCCACCATTGTTAGTGTTGACCCCATTGTTAGTGTTGTCCCCATTGTTAGTGTTGACCCCATTGTTAGTGTTGTTCCCACCATTGTTAGTGTTGACCCCATTGTTAGTGTTGTCCCCATTGTTAGTGTTGTTCCACCATTGTTAGTGTTGACCCCATTGTTAGTGTTGTTCCCACCATTGTTAGTGTTGACCCATTGTTAGTGTTGTCCCCATTGTTAGTGTTGTCCCCATTGTTAGTGTTGACCCCATTGTTAGTGTTGACCCCATTGTTAGTGTTGACCCCATTGTTAGTGTTGACCCCATTGTTAGTGTTGACCCCATTGTTAGTGTTGACCCCATTGTTAGTGTTGACCACCATTGTTAGTGTTGTTCCCATTGTTAGTGTTGACCCCATTGTTAGTGTTGTCCACCATTGTTAGTGTTGACCCCATTGTTAGTGTTGACCCCATTGTTAGTGTTGTTCCCACCATTGTTAGTGTTGACCCCATTGTTAGTGTTGACCCCATTGTTAGTGTTGACCCCATTGTTAGTGTTGTTCCCATTGTTAGTGTTGACCCCATTGTTAGTGTTGTTCCCACCATTGTTAGTGTTGTTCCATTGTTAGTGTTGACCCCATTGTTAGTGTTGTCCCCACCATTGTTAGTGTTGTCCCCATTGTTAGTGTTGACCCCATTGTTAGTGTTGTTCCCACCATTGTTAGTGTTGACCCCATTGTTAGTGTTGACCCCATTGTTAGTGTTGTCCCCATTGTTAGTGTTGTTCCCATTGTTAGTGTTGTTCCCACCATTGTTAGTGTTGTCCCCATTGTTAGTGTTGACCCCATTGTTAGTGTTGTCCCCCATTGTTAGTGTTGTTCCCACCATTGTTAGTGTTGTCCCCATTGTTAGTGTTGTTCCCACCATTGTTAGTGTTGTCCCCATTGTTAGTGTTGTTCCCCCATTGTTAGTGTTGTTCCCACCATTGTTAGTGTTGTCCCCATTGTTAGTGTTGTTCCCACCATTGTTAGTGTTGTCCCCATTGTTAGTGTTGTTCCCACCATTGTTAGTGTTGTTCCCACCATTGTTAGTGTTGTCCCCATTGTTAGTGTTGTTCCCATTGTTAGTGTTGTTCCCACCATTGTTAGTGTTGTTCCCACCATTGTTAGTGTTGTTCCCACCATTGTTAGTGTTGTCCCCATTGTTAGTGTTGTTCCCATTGTTAGTGTTGTTCCCACCATTGTTAGTGTTGTTCCCACCATTGTTAGTGTTGTCCCCATTGTTAGTGTTGACCCCATTGTTAGTGTTGACCCCATTGTTAGTGTTGTTCCCACCATTGTTAGTGTTGACCCCATTGTTAGTGTTGACCCCATTGTTAGTGTTGTTCCCACCATTGTTAGTGTTGTTCCCACCATTGTTAGTGTTGTTCCCACCATTGTTAGTGTTGTTCCCACCATTGTTAGTGTTGTCCCCATTGTTAGTGTTGTTCCCACCATTGTTAGTGTTGACCCCATTGTTAGTGTTGTTCCCACCATTGTTAGTGTTGTTCCCACCATTGTTAGTGTTGACCCCATTGTTAGTGTTGTTCCCACCATTGTTAGTGTTGTTCCCACCATTGTTAGTGTTGTCCCCATTGTTAGTGTTGTTCCCACCATTGTTAGTGTTGTTCCCACCATTGTTAGTGTTGTCCCCATTGTTAGTGTTGTTCCCACCATTGTTAGTGTTGTTCCCACCATTGTTAGTGTTGACCCCATTGTTAGTGTTGACCCCATTGTTAGTGTTGACCCCATTGTTAGTGTTGTTCCCACCATTGTTAGTGTTGACCCCATTGTTAGTGTTGACCCCATTGTTAGTGTTGTCCCCAGTGTTAGTGTTGTTCCCATTGTTAGTGTTGACCCCATTGTTAGTGTTGTTCCCACCATTGTTAGTGTTGACCCCATTGTTAGTGTTGTCCCCATTGTTAGTGTTGTTCCCACCATTGTTAGTGTTGTTCCCACCATTGTTAGTGTTGACCCCATTGTTAGTGTTGACCCCATTGTTAGTGTTGACCCCATTGTTAGTGTTGTTCCCACCATTGTTAGTGTTGTTCCCACCATTGTTAGTGTTGTTCCCACCATTGTTAGTGTTGACCCCAGTGTTAGTGTTGACCCCAGTGTTAGTGTTGTCCCCATTGTTAGTGTTGTTCCCATCATTGTTAGTGTTGACCCCAGTGTTAGTGTTGACCCCAGTGTTAGTGTTGTCCCCATTGTTAGTGTTGTTCCCACCATTGTTAGTGTTGACACCATTGTTAGTGTTGTTCCCACCATTGTTAGTGTTGACCCCATTGTTAGTGTTGTTCCCACCATTGTTAGTGTTGACACCATTGTTAGTGTTGACCCCATTGTTAGTGTTGTTCCCACCATTGTTAGTGTTGTTCCCACCATTGTTAGTGTTGTCCCCATTGTTAGTGTTGACCCCATTGTTAGTGTTGACCCCATTGTTAGTGTTGTTCCCACCATTGTTAGTGTTGACCCCATTGTTAGTGTTGTCCCCAGTGTTAGTGTTGTCCCCATTGTTAGTGTTGTTCCCACCATTGTTAGTGTTGACACCATTGTTAGTGTTGTCCCCATTGTTAGTGTTGACCCCATTGTTAGTGTTGTCCCCATTGTTAGTGTTGTCCCCATTGTTAGTGTTGTCCCCATTGTTAGTGTTGACCCCATTGTTAGTGTTGTTCCCACCATTGTTAGTGTTGTTCCCACCATTGTTAGTGTTGTTCCCACCATTGTTAGTGTTGTTCCCACCATTGTTAGTGTTGTTCCCACCATTGTTAGTGTTGACCCCATTGTTAGTGTTGTTCCCACCATTGTTAGTGTTGTTCCCACCATTGTTAGTGTTGTTCCCATTGTTAGTGTTGACCCCATTGTTAGTGTTGTTCCCATTGTTAGTGTTGTTCCCACCATTGTTAGTGTTGTTCCCACCATTGTTAGTGTTGTTCCCACCATTGTTAGTGTTGTTCCCACCATTGTTAGTGTTGTTCCCACCATTGTTAGTGTTGACCCCATTGTTAGTGTTGTTCCCACCATTGTTAGTGTTGTTCCCACCATTGTTAGTGTTGTCCCCATTGTTAGTGTTGTTCCCACCATTGTTAGTGTTGTTCCCACCATTGTTAGTGTTGTTCCCACCATTGTTAGTGTTGTTCCCACCATTGTTAGTGTTGTTCCCACCATTGTTAGTGTTGTTCCCACCATTGTTAGTGTTGTTCCCACCATTGTTAGTGTTGTTCCCACCATTGTTAGTGTTGACCCCATTGTTAGTGTTGTCCCCATTGTTAGTGTTGTTCCCACCATTGTTAGTGTTGTTCCCACCATTGTTAGTGTTGTTCCCCCATTGTTAGTGTTGTTCCCACCATTGTTAGTGTTGTTCCCACCATTGTTAGTGTTGACCCCATTGTTAGTGTTGTCCCCATTGTTAGTGTTGTCCCCATTGTTAGTGTTGTTCCCACCATTGTTAGTGTTGACCCCATTGTTAGTGTTGACCCCATTGTTAGTGTTGTCCCCATTGTTAGTGTTGTTCCCACCATTGTTAGTGTTGTTCCCACCATTGTTAGTGTTGTTCCCCCATTGTTAGTGTTGTTCCCACCATTGTTAGTGTTGTTCCCACCATTGTTAGTGTTGACCCCATTGTTAGTGTTGTCCCCATTGTTAGTGTTGTCCCCATTGTTAGTGTTGACCCCATTGTTAGTGTTGAGCCCATTGTTAGTGTTGTTCCCACCATTGTTAGTGTTGTTCCCACCATTGTTAGTGTTGACCCCATTGTTAGTGTTGTTCCTACCATTGTTAGTGTTGACCCCATTGTTAGTGTTATTCCCACCATTGTTAGTGTTGACCCCCATTGTTAGTGTTGTTCCCATCATTGTTAGTGTTGACCCCATTGTTAGTGTTGACCCCATTGTTAGTGTTGACCCATTGTTAGTGTTGTTCCCACCATTGTTAGTGTTGACCCCATTGTTAGTGTTGTTCCCACCATTGTTAGTGTTGACCCCATTGTTAGTGTTGTTCCCACCATTGTTAGTGTTGACCCCATTGTTAGTGTTGTTCCCACCATTGTTAGTGTTGTCCCCATTGTTAGTGTTGACCCCATTGTTAGTGTTGACCACCATTGTTAGTGTTGTTCCCACCATTGTTAGTGTTGTTCCCACCATTGTTAGTGTTGTCCCCATTGTTAGTGTTGTCCCCATTGTTAGTGTTGACCCATTGTTAGTGTTGTTCCCACCATTGTTAGTGTTGTTCCCACCATTGTTAGTGTTGTCCCCATTGTTAGTGTTGTCCCCATTGTTAGTGTTGACCCCATTGTTTGTTGTTCCCACCATGTTAGTGTTGTTCCCACCATTGTTAGTGTTGTTCCCACCATTGTTAGTGTTGTTCCCACCATTGTTGTGTTGACCCCATTGTTAGTGTTGTTCCCACCATTGTTAGTGTTGTTCCCACCATTGTTAGTGTTGTTCCCACCATTGTTAGTGTTGTTCCCACCATTGTTAGTGTTGTTCCCACCATTGTTAGTGTTGACCCATTGTTAGTGTTGTTCCCACCATTGTTAGTGTTGTTCCCACCATTGTTAGTGTTGTTCCCACCATTGTTAGTGTTGTTCCCACCATTGTTAGTGTTGACACCATTGTTAGTGTTGTTCCCATCATTGTTAGTGTTGACCCCATTGTTAGTGTTGACCCCATTGTTAGTGTTGTTCCCACCATTGTTAGTGTTGACCCCATTGTTAGTGTTGTTCCCACCATTGTTAGTGTTGTTCCCACCATTGTTAGTGTTGTTCCCACCATTGTTAGTGTTGTTCCCACCATTGTTAGTGTTGTCCCCATTGTTAGTGTTGTTCCCACCATTGTTAGTGTTGTTCCCACCATTGTTAGTGTTGTCCCCATTGTTAGTGTTGTCCCATTGTTAGTGTTGACACCATTGTTAGTGTTGTTCCCACCATTGTTAGTGTTGACCCCATTGTTAGTGTTGGTTCCCACCATTGTTATGTTGACCCCATTGTTAGTGTTGTCCCCATTGTTTAGTGTTGACCCCATTGTTAGTGTTGTCCCCTGTTAGTGTTGACCCCAGTGTTAGTGTTGACCCCATTTTTAGTGTTGTTCCCACCATTGTTAGTGTTGTCCCCATTGCTAGTGTTGTCCCAGTTGTTAGTGTTGACCCCATTGTTAGTGTTGTTCCCACCATTGTTAGTGTTGTTCCCACCATTGTTTAGTGTTGTCCCCAGTGTTTAGTGTTGTTCCACCATTGTTAGTGTTGACCCCCAGTGTTAGTGTTGACCCCAGTGTTAGTGTTGACCCCATTGTTAGTGTTGACCCNTGGTTGCTGGACTGTTCAACCAGGGTGGACGCGGCTGCTCGCAGCCTGACGTATGAGTCACAGCCTGGTGATCAGGTATCCTTTGGAGGGTGTTATCCAGTTCTCTCTTGAACACTGTGAGGGGTCGGCCAGTTATGTCCCTTATGGTAGTGGAAGCGTGGTTGAACAGTCTCGGGCCTCTGATGTTGATAGTCTCTCTCTGAACTGTGAGGGGTCGGCCAGTATGTCCCATGTGTAGTGGAAGCGTGTTGAACAGTCTCGGGCCTCTGATGTTGATAGTTCTCTCTTGAACACTGTGAGGGGTCAGCCAGTTATGTCCCTTATGTGTAGTGGAAGCGTGTGTTGAACAGTCTCGGGCCTCTGATGTTGATAGTTCTCTCTTGAACACTGTGAGGGGTCGGCCAGTATGTCCCTTATGTGTAGTGGTAGTGGAAGGTGTGAACAGTCTCGGGCCTCTGATGTTGATAGTTCTCTCTTGAACACTGTGAGGGGTCGGCCAGTTATGTCCTTATGTGTAGTGGAAGCGTGTTGAACAGTCTCGGGCTCTCTGATGTTGATAGTTCTCTCTTGAACACTGTGAGGGGGTCGGCCAGTTATGTCCCTTATGTGTAGTGGAAGCGTGTGAACAGTCTCGGGCCTCTGATGTTGATAGTTCTCTTGAACACTGTGAGGGGTCGGCCAGTTATGTCCCTTATGTGTAGTGGAAGCGTGTTGAACAGTCTCGGGCTCTGATGTTGATAGTTCTCTCTTGAACACTGTGAGGGGTCGGCCAGTTATGTCCCTTATGTGTAGTGGAAGCGGGTTGAACAGTCTCGGGCCTCTGATGTTGATAGTTCTCTCTTGAACACTGTGAGGGGTCGGCCAGTTATGTCCCTTATGTGTAGTGGAAGCGTGTTGAACAGTCTCGGGCCTCTGATGTTGATAGTTCTCTTTGAACACTGGAGTGGGGTCGGCCAGTTATGTCCCTTATGTGTAGTGGAAGCGTGTTGAACAGTCTCGGGCCTCTGTTGATAGTTCTCTCTTGAACACTGTGAGGGGTCGGCCAGTTATGTCCCTATGTGTAGTGGAAGCGTTGAACAGTCTCGGGCCTCTGATGTTGATAGTTCTCTCTTGAACACTGTGAGGGGTCGGCCAGTAGTTATGTCCTTATGGGTAGTGGAAGCGTGTTGAACAGTCTCGGGCCTCTGATGTTGATAGTTCTCTCTTGAACACTGTGAGGGGTCGGCCAGTTATGTCCCTTATGTGTAGTGGAAGCGTGTTGAACAGTCTCGGGCCTCTGATGTTGATAGTTCTCTCTTGAACACTGTGAGGGGTCGGCCAGTTATGTCCCTTATGTGTAGTGGAAGCGTGTTGAACAGTCTCGGGCCTCTGATGTTGATAGTTCTCTCTTGAACACTGTGAGGGGTCGGCAGTTATGTCCCTTATGTGTAGTGGAAGCGTGTTGAACAGTCTCGGGCCTCTGATGTTGATAGTTCTCTCTTGAACACTGTGAGGGGTCGGCCAGTTATGTCCCTTATGTGTAGTGGAAGCTGTTGAACAGTCTCGGGCCTCTGATGTTGATAGTTCTCTCTTGAACACTGTGAGGGGCGGCCAGTTATGTCCCTTATGTGTAGTGGAAGCGTGTTGAACAGTCTCGGGCCTCTGATGTTGATAGTTCTCTCTTGAACACTGTGAGGGGTCGGCCAGTTATGTCCCTTATGTGTAGTGGAAGCGTGTTGAACAGTCTCGGGCCTCTGATGTTGATAGTTCTCTCTTGAACACTGTGAGGGGTCGGCCAGTTATGTCCCTTATGTGTAGTGGAAGCGTGTTGAACAGTCTCGGGCCTCTGATGTTGATAGTTCTCTCTTGAACACTGTGAGGGGGCGGCCAGTTATGTCCCTTATGTGTAGTGGAAGCGTGTTGAACAGTCTCGGGCCTCTGATGTTGATAGTTCTCTCTTGAACACTGTGAGGGGTCGGCCAGTTATGTCCCTTATGTGTAGTGGAAGCGTGTTGAACAGTCTCGGGCCTCTGATGTTGATAGTTCTCTCTTGAACACTGTGAGGGGTCGGCCAGTTATGTCCCTTATGTGTAGTGGAAGCGTGTTGAACAGTCTCTGGCCTCTGATGTTGATAGTTCTCTCTTGAACACTGTGAGGGGTCGGCCAGTTATGCCCCTTATGTGTAGTGGAAGCGTGTTGAACAGTCTCGGGCCTCTGATGTTGATAGTTCTCTCTTGAACACTGTGAGGGGTCGGCCAGTTATGTCCCTTATGTGTAGTGGAAGCGTGTTGAACAGTCTCGGGCCTCTGATGTTGATAGTTCTCTCTTGAACACTGTGAGGGGTCGGCCAGTTATGTCCCTTATGTGTAGTGGAAGCGTGTTGAACAGTCTCGGGCCTCTGATGTTGATAGTTCTCTCGTGAACACTGTGAGGGGCCAGCCAGTTATGTCCCTTATGTGTAGTGGAAGCGTGTTGAACAGTCTCGGGCCTCTGATGTTGATAGTTCTCTCTTGAACACTGTGAGGGGTCGGCCAGTTATGTCCCTTATGTGTAGTAGAAGCGTGTTGAACAGTCTCGGGCCTCTGATGTTGATAGTTCTCTCTTGAACACTGTGAGGGGTCGGCCAGTTATGTCCCTTATGTGTAGTGGAAGCGTGTTGAACAGTCTCGGGCCTCTGATGTTGATAGTTCTCTCTTGAACACTGTGAGGGGTCTGCCAGTTATGTCCCTTATGTGTAGTGGAAGCGTGTTGAACAGTCTCGGGCCTCTGATGTTGATAGTTCTCTCTTGAACACTGTGAGGGGTCGGCCAGTTATGTCCCTTATGTGTAGTGGAAGCGTGTTGAACAGTCGCGGGCCTCTGATGTTGATAGTTCTCTCTTGAACACTGTGAGGGGCCAGCCAGTTATGTCCCTTATGTGTAGTGGAAGCGTGTTGAACAGTCTCGGGCCTCTGATGTTGATAGTTCTCTCTTGAACACTGTGAGGGGCCAGCCAGTTATGTCCCTTATGTGTAGTGGAAGCGTGTTGAACAGTCTCGGGCCTCTGATGTTGATAGTTCTCTCTCAGAGTACCTGTTGCACCTCTGCTTTTCAACGGGGGTATTCTGCACATCCTGCCATGTCTTCTGGTCTCATGTGATGTTATATCTGTGTGCAGGTTGGGACCAGCCCCTCTAATATTTTCCACGTGTAAATTAAAGGGAGTGGGGGATGGTGGGGAGGACTGGGAGACAGCAAAAGTTGCTGTGGCTCAGCAACGCGTGGCCGGGTACAGCTAGTGTATATATATATATATATATATATATATATATATATATATATATATATATATATATATATATATATATATATATATATATATATAATATAGGTGTTGGCATTTGTGTGATACTTCCTGTACATATACAATCCGCAGGAAGCAATGAGAGTGAAAGCTTGAGTCAGCTTAAGGGCTCTTGAGCAGGTACTTACCTCGACCTTAAGCTCTTAAGTGTCCCCCCCCCCTACCCCCCCAACCCCTGGCCCTCATTAGCTCCCCCCCCCTGCCTGCACAGGAACTTCCTTCCCTGTTGCTGTGTCCTTATATCTGACTTGGGTACGCCTCGTGGTTCACCATGAGCACCTCATATGTGTATGACCCTCATACATGTGTATAGTGAGGCTTGTATGTTACAGGGAGGCTACTGTGAGGCTTGTATGTTACACGGAGGCTACTGTGAGGCTTGTATGTTACAGGGAGGCTACCGTGAGGCTTGTATGTTACAGGGAGGCTACTGTGAGGCTTGTATGTTACAGGGAGGCTACTGTGTGGCTTGTATGTTACAGGGAGACTACTGTGAGGCTTGTATGTTACAGGGAGGCTACTGTGAGGCTTGTGTGTTACAGGGAGGCTACTGTGAGGCTTGTGTGTTACAGGGAGGCTACTGTGAGGCTTGTGTGTTACAGGGAGGCTACTGTGAGGCTTGTGTGTTACAGGGAGCTACTGTGAGGCTTGTGTGTTACAGGGAGGCTACTGTGAGGCTTGTATGTTACAGGGAGACTACTGTGAGGCTTGTATGTTACAGGGAGGCTACTGTGAGGCTTGTGTGTTACAGGGAGACTACTGTGAGGCTTGTATGTTACAGGGAGACTACTGTGAGGCTTGTATGTTACAGGGAGGCTACTGTGAGGCTTGTATGTTACAGGGAGGCTACTGTGAGGCTTGTATGTTACAGGGAGGCTACTGTGAGGCTTGTATGTTACAGGGAGGCTACTGTGAGGCTTGTATGTTACAGGGAGGCTACTGTGAGGCTTGTATGTTACAGGGAGACTACTGTGAGGCTTGTGTGTTACAGGGAGGCTACTGTGAGGCTTGTATGTTACAGGGAGGCTACTGTGAGGCTTGTATGTTACAGGGAGGCTACTGTGAGGCTTGTATGTTACAGGGAGGCTACTGTGAGGCTTGTATGTTACAGGGAGGCTACTGTGAGGCTTGTATGTTACAGGGAGGCTACTGTGAGGCTTGTATGTTACAGGGAGGCTACTGTGAGGCTTGTATGTTACAGGGAGGCTACTGTGAGGCTTGTATGTTACAGGGAGGCTACTGTGAGGCTTGTATGTTACAGGGAGGCTACTGTGAGGCTTGTATGTTACAGGGAGGCTACTGTGAGGCTTGTATGTTACAGGGAGACTACTGTGAGGCTTGTGTGTTACAGGGAGGCTACTGTGAGGCTTGTATGTTACAGGGAGGCTACTGTGAGGCTTGTGTGTTACAGGGAGACTACTGTGAGGCTTGTGTGTTACAGGGAGGCTACTGTGAAGCTTGTATGAGACTTTTCATACCTTATACACTAATGGTACACTGTGGAGACGAGGAAGGTGTCTCATACACATGGACGGTACTGGAGGGCCAGGGCCCAGATTTGTACAGTAGACTAACAACATACTGGAGCGAGAGACACGGAAGGAAGTGCAGAATGGAACCAGTGAGGAGTAGAGGTGCCATAGTCACCATCAGTGAACACGGAACACCAGAGGTCCAGTGAGGAGTAGAGGTGCCATAGTCACCATCAGTGTACACGGAACATCAGAGGTCCAGTGAGGAGTAGAGGTGCCATAGTCACCATCAGTGAACACTGTCTGAACACCAGAGGTCCAGTGAGGAGTAGAGGTGCCATAGTCACCATCAGTGAACACTGTCTGAACACCAGAGGTCCAGTGAGGAGTAGAGGTGCCATAGTCACCATCAGTGAACACTGTGTGAACACCAGAGGTCCAGTGAGGAGTAGAGGTGCCATAGTCACCATCAGTGAACACTGTCTGAACACCAGAGGTCCAGTGAGGAGTAGAGGTGCCATAGTCACCATCAGTGAACACTGTCTGAACATCAGAGGTCCAGTGAGGAGTAGAGGTGCCATAGTCACCATCAGTGAACACTGTCTGAACACCAGAGGTCCAGTGAGGAGTAGAGGTGCCATAGTCACCATCAGTGAACACTGTCTGAACACCAGAGGTCCAGTGAGGAGTAGAGGTGCCATAGTCACCATCAGTGAACACTGTCTGAACACCAGAGGTCCAGTGAGGAGTAGAGGTGCCAACTTCTTGAGGTTATCTTGAGATGATTTCGGGGCTTTTTTTTTTAGTGTCCCCGCGGCCCGGTCCTCGACCAGGCCTCCACCCCAGGAAGCAGCCCGTGACAGCTGACTAACACCCAGGTACCTATTTTACTGCTAGGTAACAGGGGCATAGGGTGAAAGAAACTCTGCCCATTGTTTCTCTCCGGCGCCTGGAATCGAACCCAGGACCACAGGATCACAAGTCCAGCGTGCTGTCCGCTCGGCCGACCGGCCCCTGTTGAAACAATTATTGTCTGTAAGAGCATTTCTACACAACCGCTGTCTAACGGTTAAGAATACTTTCGGGCCAAAATTTCATGATCAAACCTCGCACTTCAAAAGCTGTTAGTACTGGCCAGAAAACCTCCCTCCCCCCCCCCCTATCATTTGCTTTTCTATATACTGTATATGATAACAGCCCTATAGTGATGTGCTAATGAACAAAAATAACATTACAAGGAGCTAAAATCACTTCTTATACATCCAACATTCAGCATTTATTACAAATTGCTCTCCCAACCTCAAGACATATAGCCTTACAAGAGGAGGTAATCTAGGATAAATGACAAGCCCAACCTGCTCAGCGGCAGTCTTTACTATGGAGGAAACTCTGAGTCATCATCAGACTTACGGACACTCTTTGGAGGTGATTCGCAAGCTGCGGCCATTTCCCTCAACTTGTCTGCCTCAATCGTTAGATGATCCGTCCAGGAAGGAAGCGAGGCATGATCCGTCCAGGAAGGAAGCGAGGCATGATCCGTCCAGGAAGGAAGCGAGGCATGATCCGTCCAGGAAGGAAGCGAGGCATGATCCGACCAGGAAGGAAGCGAGGCATGATCCGTCCAGGAAGGAAGCGAGGCATGATCCGACCAGGAAGGAAGCGAGGCATGATCTGTCCAGGAAGGAAGCGAGGCATGATCCGTCCAGGAAGGAAGCGAGGCATGATCCGTCCAGGAAGGAAGCGAGGCATGATCCGTCCAGGAAGGAAGCGAGGCATGATCCGTCCAGGAAGGAAGCGAGGCATGATCCGTCCAGGAAGGAAGCGAGGCATGATCAGTCATGACTCCAGCAGGAGGCCCCCTCACCACGCCTGCCTGCCGTGGTGTTGACAGGTTCTGTCATCTTGGCCGCCACAGGGTATGGTCCCGGCACCGCTGCACTCTCACTGCTCCCTTCCCACACCCACCCAACATATGTTGTTTAAGAAGTGTGCAGTCTCTACATAGCCCTACATACTCTCGTACCCCAAACAACATAACCCCTGACGCTTACACGCGTCCGACACGCGCCAAACTTCCGGAAAAAAAAAGCACCCCACATACCGGAAGGCCTACATACCTCAACCACATGGCCAACATACTTATCCTCCCTTCCCCTCTTACCTACATGACACATATTTTAGCCTCTGCGACCCACAACGTTCACATTTTATCCCTGCGACACTACCCGTCCCATTCTACGAACTCCCACACCACTTTTGACTATGACCGAGTTCGATCCCGGAGGTTCTCCTCGGGTTTGGGACGGTTCTAGGCGTACATTTCACTACTACGTTATTCTTAAGAGGACGGGTTGTACTAAGAACAAGCAACAACAGTACAGTAAGTAATGGAGGCTTGGGATGGTCCCCAGAGAGGTGACAAGGCTGTACACCTCACTACTCTTTAACATGATAACAAGAGCCAAGACTGTGGCTCTCACTCTGCAAGTCCTGGTAATCTTATAGAAGGTAACATGACATAAGCGTGAAGCACCATGTATCTTATATTAGGGGTCAGAGAAGACCTTAGATTAGAAAAAAACTCTTGCTGGCTGATAGCAATGTAATGTTATCAGCCGCTGATACGGGCGCTAAATTTAATAGTTGCTTTTCTTCCATTGGCTATCTGGTAGCTATCCTCTGGTAGCTATCCTCAGTCTACCTGTCCCCCCAGCCAACTCCTCAGATATTATTGGCATTATCATGGCACTTAAAACTAAACCCTGTAACCCTTCTGAGATACCAACTCTAATCTGTTAATCTATAAGAGGCCTCAAGGTCTTGTGCTCCTACAATGGCGTTGCTCTACAATAAGTCACTGCAGCTCTGAGCCTTCCCAGCGGCTCTTAAAATGGCTAAAGTCATTCCAGTCTATAGAGATCTCACTGAAATAAATCGTTTTAGACCAATATCGAACCTTTCACACCTCGTCAAAAATCTCTGAGACACTCTTGTACACACAGCTCTCTTTCTTTCTCCATGAGCACAATATTGTCAGTTCTGACCAATGTTATCTCTCAGAATGTTTGGTAATATGTTTATGGTTTGTGATGTGTCTATATGTACGGAACGGGATGAGAATAGCTTGAGCTACCTCATCCCTTTGTGTGTATTTTACATCATAAACTTATTTCAATTTCAATGTGGCTTGAGTACCAATGATGCTCTTGTAGATATGATGAACCTAATCCATGCAGCTCTTGTCAATAGTGAGCACACCATAGTTCTGTTGACCTACGGGAGGTTTTGGACACTGTTAAGCACAATAACTTTCTTTTCAACGGGCCACACTCTGGAGAGGTCAATACCTTCAGTACTTGCAATCTTTCCTCAGTGAGAGGCAGTAGTATGTTGCAAGGAATGATGCAAGTTCTCCCAGACTCCCAGTTAACACAGGCGTTCCCCAGGGTAGTATATTTGGTCCACTCCTCTTTCTCAGGTATATCAATGATCCTCCAAATACCATACAACATTTGGAGCCAATTCTATTTGCTGATGATACGACCTTCACGTTTTCACATGCTGTCCAACTTACTCTACATGACATGATGAATACTGAACTTAATCAAGTCTACTTGTGGTTGACTGTTAACAAACTTGCCCTTAACATTGACTAGACATTTTACATTTTGTTTTCTAATAAGTCCAACAATCAAATCAATCTAAGAATTACTTACAAGATATCTTACCAAAAATCTTTCTAAGACCTTACCTTGAGGTGCTTCCGGGGCTTAGCGTCCCCGCGGCCCGGTCATCGACCAGGCCTCCTGGTTGCTGGACTGATCAACCAGGCTGTTTGACGCGGCTGCTCGCAGCCTGACGTGTGAGTCACAGCCTGGTTGATCAGGTATCCTTAGACATTCTCATTCCATTCAAATCCATACATTCAAGACAGAAGAACATTCTCTCCAAAGTCAGATACTATGTTCCTCGCCCTGCCATAGTTACTCTGTATTATTCACTCATTTATCTATATGTCACCTATGGTATCTGTGCCTGGGGAACCACCACCCTTAATTACCTCCAACCCATAATTACTCAACACAAATCAGGGGTCCCAAATTGTGTAATGACGTCCCAAATGTTGTTAACAGCCGAACATCTCTCAACCTGTTTAAAAGAGACTAAGAAATATGTACTTAATATCATATTATTATTATTATTTTATAAACAATATCAGGTAATACCATTCACCTTCCCTTGTAACGAGTTACTTGTGTGTGACTCTTTTTCTTAAATGTTTATTTACTGAGTGTTGTGGAACTGTGTTTATTGTCATCTGGTAGTTCCTTCTTAAAGAGTTTATTGATGTCCATTATGTTGCTGGTTCATTGTTAGTGTTGACCCCATTGTTAGTGTTGACCCCATTGTTAGTGTTGTTCCCACCATTGTTAGTGTTGTTCCCACCATTGTTAGTGTTGACCCCATTGTTAGTGTTGTTCCCACCATTGTTAGTGTTGTTCCCACCATTGTTAGTGTTGACCCCATTGTTAGTGTTGTTCCCACCATTGTTAGTGTTGTTCCCACCATTGTTAGTGTTGTTCCCACCATTGTTAGTGTTGTTCCCACCATTGTTAGTGTTGACCCCCAGTGTTAGTGTTGTCCCCATTGTTAGTGTTGTCCCCATTGTTTGTGTTGTCCCCATTGTTAATGTTGTCCCCATTGTTAGTGTTGTTCCCACCATTGTTAGTGTTGTCCCCACCATTGTTAGTGTTGTTCCCACCATTGTTAGTGTTGTCCCCATTGTTAGTGTTGTTCCTACCATTGTTAGTGTTGACCCCATTGTTAGTGTTGTCCCCACCATTGTTAGTGTTGACCCCATTGTTAGTGTTGTCCCCATTGTTAGTGTTGTTCCTACCATTGTTAGTGTTGTCCCCATTGTTAGTGTTGTCCCCACCATTGTTAGTGTTGTCCCCATTGTTAGTGTTGTCCCCATTGTTAGTGTTGTCCCCATTGTTAGTGTTGTCCCCACCATTGTTAGTGTTGTCCCCAACATTGTTAGTGTTGTCCCCAACATTGTTAGTGTTGTTCCCACCATTGTTAGTGTTGTCCCCATTGTTAGTGTTGTTCCCACCATTGTTAGTGTTGACCCCATTGTTAGTGTTGTCCCCATTGTTAGTGTTGACCCCATTGTTAGTGTTGACCCCACCATTGTTAGTGTTGTCCCCACCATTGTTAGTGTTGTCCCCACCATTGTTAGTGTTGTCCCCATTGTTAGTGTTGTCCCCATTGTTAGTGTTGACCCCATTGTTAGTGTTGTCCCCACCATTGTTAGTGTTGTCCCCATTGTTAGTGTTGACCCCATTGTTAGTGTTGACCCCACCATTGTTAGTGTTGTCCCCACCATTGTTAGTGTTGTCCCCACCATTGTTAGTGTTGTCCCCATTGTTAGTGTTGTCCCCATTGTTAGTGTTGTCCCCACCATTGTTAGTGTTGTCCCCACCATTGTTAGTGTTGTCCCCATTGTTAGTGTTGTCCCCATTGTTAGTGTTGACCCCATTGTTAGTGTTGTCCCCACCATTGTTAGTGTTGACCACCATTGTTAGTGTTGTCCCCATTGTTAGTGTTGACCCCATTGTTAGTGTTGTTCCCACCATTGTTAGTGTTGTCCCCATTGTTAGTGTTGACCCCATTGTTAGTGTTGTTCCCACCATTGTTAGTGTTGTCCCCATTGTTAGTGTTGACCCATTGTTAGTGTTGACCCCATTGTTAGTGTTGACCCCATTGTTAGTGTTGACCCCATTGTTAGTGTTGACCCCATTGTTAGTGTTGTCCCCACCATTGTTAGTGTTGTCCCCATTGTTAGTGTTGACCCCATTGTTAGTGTTGACCACCATTGTTAGTGTTGTCCCCCCATTGTTAGTGTTGTCCCACCATTGTTAGTGTTGTCCCACCATTGTTAGTGTTGTCCCCATTGTTAGTGTTGACCCCACCATTGTTAGTGTTGTCCCCACCATTGTTAGTGTTGTCCCATTGTTAGTGTTGTCCCATTGTTAGTGTTGTCCCCATTGTTAGTGTTGTTCCCACCATTGTTAGTGTTGTCCCATTGTTAGTGTTGTCCCCACCATGTTAGTGTTGTCCCCATTGTTAGTGTTGT
>WNGS01157953.1:33667-43874 GCA_020271785.1 Procambarus virginalis
TTGTTACCTAGCAGTAAAATAGGTACCTGAGTGTTAGCCAGCTGTCACCGGCTGCTTCTTAAGGGTGGAGGCCTGGTCAAGGACCGGGCCGCGGGGACACTAAACAGCCGAAATCATCTCAAGATAACCTAAAGATAACCTATACCACACGAGGGCGAGGTGGATACGTTCAACTATCAACTCAAGGGCGAGGTGGATATGTTCATCCTCCACCACAAGGGCGAGGTGGATATGTTCATCCATCAAACAAAGGGCGAGGTGGATAGTTCACACACAACACAAGGGCGAGGTGAGTACGTTCATCCACCAACACAAGGGCGAGGTGGATATGTTCATCCTCCACCACAAGGGCGAGGTGGATTTGTTCATCCATCAACACAAGGGCGAGGTGGATACGTTCATCCACCAACACAAGGGCGAGGTGGATACGTTCACCACCAACACAAGGGCGAGGTGGATACGTTCAATCCACCAACACAAGGGCGAGGTGGATATGTTCACCCACCAACCAAGGGAGAGGTGGATATGTTCACCCACCATCACAAGGAGGAGTGGATAGTTCAACCACCAACAAAAGGGCGAGGTGGATATGTTCAACCACAACAACAAGGGCGAGGTGGATAGTTCACCAAACACAAGGGCGAGGTGGATAGTTCACCTACCAACACAAGGGCGAGGTGGATATGTTCACCCACAAAGACAAGGGGAGGTGGATATGTTCACCCACAAAGACAAGGGCGAGGTGGTATGTTCACCGCACAAAGGACAAGGGCGAGGTGGAATATGTTCACCCACAAATATTAGGGCGAGGTGGATATCCACCAACACAAGGGCGAGGTAGATATTCACCCAGAAACAGAGAGCGAGGTAGATATAATCATCCACAAAAAAACGGGCGAGGTGGATGTGTTCATGCACTAACACAAGGTCGAGGTGGATATGTTCACCCACAAACATTAGGGCGAGGTGGATATGTTTATCCACCAACACAAGGGCGAGGTGGATATGTTCACCCAGATTCCAAGGGCGCGGTGGATATGTTCATCCACCAACACAAGGGCGAGGTGGATATGTTCACCCACAAACACAGGGATGAGGTAGATATGTTCACCCACACTCACAAGGGGCGGTGGATATATTCATCTACAAACACAAAGGCAAGGTGGATATGTTCACCCACAAACACAAGGACGAGGTGGATATGTTCACACACAAACACAAAGGCGAGGTGGACATGTTGACCCACAAACTCAAGGGCGAGGTGGCTGCCAAATCACTGAGTGTGCAGGTCAATATTTTGACCTCCCCCATATATACACACGCCTGTCTTTATTGCCACCTGAAGATACACTGTTTGCCAGCTTGTTGCCATAACTAGGGGGAGGGTGTTATGGCTGTTAGGGGCTGCCAGCGGTTTGGTACTGCCAGTAACATCACTACCTCTACGACACAGCTCCGGCCACACACCCCCTCCGAGAGCTCCTCTCACTCTACGGGATTCTAGTAAAACTTTGTCCCGCCCACAGCTCGCCCGTTCGTCTTTTATAAATCCGCATCGCTGGGGCGTCGCCCGGTAGGTTGTGATTCCACTGAGAGCGAATATCAGCTCGCCTCAGACGACATTTTCGAGCTCAACGCGCAAAAATGCCGTCTCTGCCCTGGAAGTTGAGCGTGGCGTTGGTGGTGGCCGTCCTGTGCAAGCCCTCGCGACAGAACCTGATCATAAACGTGGAGTGGAACGCCACCGACGTACTGAACGACGCTTACGAAGAGATTCTCGACATTCACCAGGACCTGAGGAAATGGCCTACTTCATCAGCTCCAGGATCGACAAAGCCTTAGGTGAGGTTAGGAAGGATGTGCCAAACCCTATTTGAAATTGGAAATGGGAGTGTTCCGGGATGTGTCGATCGAGCGGGATTCGAGCAACGGAATAGGGAGGATGAAATCCTTTGCCTTTCAGGATGTAGAACAGAGGGGCGAGTGATGTGCCAATTACCTTCAGCAACGATAAGCCTGTAATATACACGTTGATCAGTTGCCGTCGTAATTCCTTCATGTGAGGTTTCAGATATAGATATATATATATATATATATATAGATATATATATATATGTATATGTATATATATATATAGATATATATAGATATATATATATATATATATATATATATATATATATATATATGTACCTAATAGCCAGAACACACTTCTCAGCCTACTATGCAAGGCCCGATTGCCCAATAAGCCAAGTTTACATGAATTAAATGTTTTTCGACTACCTAACCTAACCTAACCTAACTTTACTTTTCGGCTACCTACCCTAACCTAACCTATAAAGATAGGTTAGGTTAGGTTAGGTAGGGTTGGTTAGGTTCGGTCATATATCTACGTTAATTTAACTCCAATAAAAAAAAATTGACCTCATGCATAATGAAAGGGGTAGCTTTATCATTTCATAAGATAAAAATTAGAGAAAATATATTAATTCAGGAAAACTTGGCTTATTAGGCAAATCGGGCCTTGCATAGTAGGCTGAGAAGTGCGTTCTGGCTACTAGGTACGACATATATATATATATATAGTATATATATATAATATATATATATAATATATATATATATATATAATATATATATATATATATATATTATATATATATATAAAACTGAAAACTCACACCCCAGAAGTGACTCGAACCCATACTGCCAGGAGCACTATGCAACTGGTGGACAGGGTACCTTATCCACTCGACTATCACGACCGGACAAAAGCTGATGGTAGCCGAGGCTACTTCCCCATCAGCCCACTGGCACTCTGATGGTAATCTTGGCATAGTGTTTCATCAAATCACCTCATTCTTTGGGGCACACGTGAGGAACACAAATTTTTGTCAATATTTCTTATGTTTCTTTTCGCTGTCGATGGCAATTGAAAATCAATTCTCAAAATTCATTTTATTTCTAGTCTGACTCGACGCCTGAACGCATTTCGTAATAACTTATTACATTTTCAAAGACTTTAGTTCACTCACGCAACTGTAAGCTGTAAACACTCATTGTTAATGTTGTTGAAGATTCAGCTACTGGGACAACACGTTCCAAGTAGCACGGGCTATAGTGAGCCGTAGTGGACTTACTTGGCACAGAAGGTGGGGGGGGGGGCTGTACCTGCTGATTGTGTTGGTGTGTTGTTTAAGGTTCAGCTACTGGGAACAAAACGTTCCAAGTAGTACGGGCTATGGGAGCCATTAGTGGACTTACCTGGCACAGGAGCGGTCTGTGGCTGATTATTGATTGAGAAAGATTAAGACACCCAAGATGTGGCACGGGTGTTCACGGCATATTTAATTCCAAATAATCTGCTCCCAGAAATCTTAAGCCAAATATCCCAAGTTTGCTAACTATAGGTCAAGAACACGACAAGGTCGAGTGCATTAGCTGAGAGTCGCTGTTTGAAGTATGCTGTATCTCTCACGCTTCTGTACTAAACCACTCTTGAAAGTAGACTGTAAACACGCATAATCCGTCAATACTTATACTCGCATTTGGGTGAGGTGATATGGGTTAGGTGAACAAACTTGTGACAAAAACAAGACAAAACACGAAACAATGAGTATAAATTGGATATGAGATCATAAGAATTGAAGTAACTGCAGAGGGCTATTGGCCATACTTCCTCTGATGCTTCTATATTGGGTCAGAGTCTTAAGGGGGTAGAATATAGTTTTGCATAATGGGCTGTTGATTGCTGGTGATGACTTTTGATGTGTAGTGCCTCGCAGATGTCGAGCCTGCTATCGCTGTATCTATCAATGATTTATGTGTTGTTTGTTAAGCTTCTCTGGTGATGGTCTGGTTGGGAGAAGAGATTATATGTTCCTTGATGGAGCCCTGTTGTTTATGCATTGTTAATTGCCTGGAAAGAGATGTTGTTGTCTTGCCTATATACTGAGTTCTTTGTGGCTTACAGTCCCCAAGTGGGCATTTGAAGGCATAGACGACGTTGGTCTCTTTTAAAGCGTTCTGCTCCGTGTCTGGAGAGTTTTTCATGAGTAGGTTGGCCGTTTTTTTTTGGTTTTATAGTAAATCTTCAATTGTATTTTCTGATTTTTGTCTGTAGGGATAACGTTCCTATCAACAATATCTTTCAGGACCCTTTCCTCCGTTTTATGATCTGTCGAAAAGAAGATCCTGTAAAATAATCTAATAGGGGGTACACGTGTTGTGTTAATTGACTTTTCAGAAGTTGCATGGCGTTTCACCTTTCTTTTTATGATGTCTTCAGCAAAACCATTGAGAAGCCGTTGTTGAGTAGGACCTGCCTTATTCTACAGAGTTCTTCATCGACTTGCTTCCATCCTGAGCTGTGGCTGAGAGCACGGTCGACGTAAATGTTGACAACACTCCTCTTGTACCTGTATGGGCAGTCACTGTTGGCATTGAGCCACATTCCTATGTTTGCTTCCTTAGTGTAGGCTGCAGTGTGGAAGCCTCCGCTCCTTTCCATGACTGTTACATCTAGAAAGGGCAGCATCCCATCCTTCTCCGTCTTGTAAGTGAAGCTCTACACAGAATTCCGCTCAAATGCCTCCTTCAGCTCCTGCAGATGTCTGACATCAGGTACCTGTGTAAAAATGTCGCCAACATACCTGCAGTATATGGCAGGTTTCAAGTCCATGTCAACTAAGACCTTCTGCTCGATGGTACCCATGTAGAAGTTCGCAAACAGGACACCTAGGGGAGAACCCATGGCGACCCCATCTACTTGCTTATACATGTGCCCATCTGGGCTCAAGAAGCTTGCCTCTTTAATGCAAGCTTGCAGTAGTTTCCTTAGTATGTTTTCTGGTATGTCAAGAGGAGTACTGGCCGGGTCATCATACATTCTGTCCGCTATCATCCCGATTGTTTCATCCACAGGTACGTTGGTAAACAGTGATTCAACGAGTCCTCTTATCCCTCGTAAAGGGCTCTAATCCCTTTACCTCGGATGAGGTAAAATGCATCATGAGCATCAATATCCTCAATCGTCCATCCATCCTCTTAGGGTCGGCGATTTTTTTTATCAAGGACCTCATCGATGGCTTTCAGGCCTAGGTGAGCTCCTAGGAGTGTGCTGTCTTCAGGTTTAGTTACATGGATATTTCGCACAACACCCTATATTCTCTCTATGATGCCCTGCTTGGAACATATTATTTCCCACTTAGAAGGGTTCAGGGTGAGGCCTAAAACTGCACCTTGCTCCTGGATTTCTCTGATGTCCTCCAGCAAGGAGTCTTGGGAACCAGCTAGGGTACCATCATCCAATAACCAGATGTTAGGCTCGAACCAGATGGAAAGGACTTCCATATTATATATATATATATATATTATATATATATAATATATATATATATATATATATTATATATATATATGTCGTACCTAGTAGCCAGAACGCACTTCTCAGCCTACTATGCAAGGCCCGATTTGCCTAATAAGCCAAGTTTCCTGAATTAATATATTTTTCTAATTTTTTCTTATGAAATGATAAACCTACCCATTTGATTATGTATGAGGTCAATTTTTGTATTGGAGTTAAAATTAACGTAGATATATGACCGAACCTAACCAACCCTACCTAACCTAACCTAACCTATCTTTATAGGTTAGGTTAGGTTAGGTAGCCGAAAAAGTTAGGTTAGGTTAGGTAGGTTAGGTAGTCGATAAACAATTAATCATGAAAACTTGGCTTATTAGGCAAATCGGGCCTTGCATAGTAGGCTGAGAAGTGCGTTCTGGCTACTAGGTACGACATATATATATATATATATATATATATATATATATATATATATATATATATATATATATATATATATATATATACCTAGTAGTACCTAGTAGCCAGAACGTCGTAATCGGCCTACTATGCAAGGCCCGATTTGTCAAATAAGCTAAGTTTTCCTGAATATATATATTTTTCATAATTTTTCTTATGAAATGATAAATCTGGCTATTTCATTATGTATAAGTTAATTTGTTTAATTTTGAGTTAAAACTAACGTAGATATATGACCGAACCTAACCAACCCTACCTAACCTAACCTAACCTAACCTAACCAACCCTACCTAACCTAACCTAACATAACCTAACCTAACCTAACCAAACCAACCCTACCTAACCTAACCTAACCTAACCTATCTAAACCTAACCTTAACTAACACAACTACGTCAATAATTTATGTTCCTAGTATAATATAATAATAATAATTAAAATAAACTAATTGGAAACAATTTATTTAACATAAAAAAAATCACTTGAAATATTAGACAAATCGGGCTTTGCATAGTTGGCCGAGAAGTGCGTTCTGGATACTAGGTACGACATATATATATATATATATATATATATATATATATATATATATATATATATATATATATATATATATATATATCTGAAAACTCACACCCCAGAAGTGACTCGAACCCATACTCCCAGGAGCAACGCAACTGGTATGTACAGGGATGCCTTAAACCACTTGACCATCACGACCGGACATAAGGAAGTGATAGCCGAGGCTATATGAACCACTTCCCCGCCGGCACCTGGATGGTTATCTTGGGCATAGCATTTTATCAAATCACCTCTTTTTTTGGGGCAACACGTGAGGAACACAAATGCAAACAAGCCTGAATGGTCCCCAGGACTAGATACAACTGAAAACTCACACCCAGAAGTGACTCGAACCATACTCCCAGGAGCAACGCAACTGGTATGTACAGGGATGCCTTAAACCACTTGACCATCACGACCGGACATAGGAAGTGATAGCCTGAGCTATATGAACCACTTCCCCGCCGGCACCTGGATGGTTATCTTGGGCATAGCATTTTATCAAATCACCTTTTTTTGGGGCAACACGTGAGGAACACAATGCAAACAGCCTGAATGGTCCCCAGGACTAGATACAACTGAAACTCACACCCCAGAAGTGACTAAACCCGGCGGGCAGTGGTTCATATAGCTCAGGCTATCACTTCCTATGTCCGGTCGTGATGGTCAAGTGGTTTAAGGCATCCTGTACATACCAGTGCGTTGCTCCTGGGAGTATGGGTTCGAGTCACTTCTGGGGTGTGAGTTTTCCAGTTGTATCTAGTCCTGGGGACCATTCAGGCTTGTTTGCATATATAATATATATATATTATATATATATATATTGTACATATTTATATATATATATATATTATATATATATATATATATATATATATATATATATATATATATATATATATGTCGTACCTAGTAGCCAGAACGCACTTCTCAGCCTACTATGCAAGGCCCGATTTGCCTAATAAGCCGAGTTTTCATGAATTAATTATTTTTCGACTACCTAACCTACCTACCTAACCTAACCTAACTTTTTCGGCTACCTAACCTAACCTATAAAGATAGGTTAGGTAGGGTTGGTTAGGTTCGGTCATATAACTACGTTAATTTTAACTACAATAAAAAAAATTGACCTCATACATAATGAAATGGGTAGCTTTATCATTTCATAAGAAAAAATTAGTGAAAATATATTAATTCATGAAAACTTGGCTTATTAGGCAAATCGGGCCTTGAATAGTAGGCTGAGAAGTGCGTTCTGGCTACTAGGTACGACATATATATATATATATATATATATATATATATATATATATATATATATATATGGGAGCAGGTTTTCTCTAATAAACATGTCGTTAAACACAACATTGTGACTATTATAAATTTTCTTATGGATATTTTAATTTCTAGACAAATATCTCCTACCATCTGGAGGGTGAAGAAACACTAGATCACTTAATCTTCCATTTTTATTGGTCGACGTTTCGTCAGCAGTGTGACGTCCTCAGGAGTACACTGTTGAAGTAACATAGCTATACTGAACTTGTAAAGTTGATCTGTAGTACATGATTCCACAATAACCTGGTTGAACAACAGAGACCCAACCCTGAAATCTGAAATGAAGATTTCCTGGATCACGAGCAAGTTCTCTTGATCCGAAAGTTCCGACATGTTTATTAACTGTATATAACACGGATGATACAGTGTGCTGGCTTATGAAATCTTCGCCAAGTAAAATATGGTTTTCGAGTGAGGAAAGGTGTCCTACCGGCTCTGGTCGAGGACAGTTGGCTCACTCCACTCTAAATGTATTCCCATTAGTTCTGTGGTGCGTATTTCCATGACCTAATGGTTTTTCATTGCGTAATTCGTTTTTCATTCTAATAATAGTTTCCAATGTCTGTGTTCTTTACATTTGTTAGCAATATAACTCGCTCATTACTCAGTTGAAATAATAAAATAAATTATTTTGGTTTTGTGTTGGGATTAAGACCTAATAATCTCAGGAGGGTTATTTAGTCCGCCTAAAGTGCTAGTTCATCAACTAGCAAGTAAGCTTTTGCCCTGAACATATTTCAAGCTAAAATAACCTCTGTATACACCGAAAAGTGGGAGTATACCTCTAAATATATATCCCTTGATGACCAAAGGTGTTAAGGTCACCACCTTCTCTACAAACATCTCTCTTGTGGTCTGAGGTAAAGTCTCCAAGTAAGGTGAACATTTAAACAGGTATACATTTCCTTCATTCAAGTTTCGCACGAAGCGTTGCATTAGTATAATTAAAGTGTTTGGAGGAAGTTGGTAACTAAACCAGGATTAGCAGTATCAGTAAGTAGCTACTCACCAGGCTACTTCCTGGTGAGTATCCCACCACCAACAATTCCTGCAAGTGATTTATTAAAATAAAGAGCCTGCCAGCAAAACAAAATAAAGTTTATTCCCACTGCTGACCACGAAGTGTGACCAGAAATTGCCATGTTACTGTTTGCCCCAAATGTAAATAGCTTCTTAATTTGATTTGATTTAATTTGACTTTTTATTTATTTATAAAAAGGTACGTTTGGTTTGGGAGAATACATATCATTGGTGTTTCTTACATTCTTGTAAAGCCACCAACACGCATAGCGTTTCGGGTAGTGTAGTCCTAACTGTAGACACGATATGGATACATGAATAGTGAGGTGTATCCCGCCTCCAGGTGGGATACACAGCGGGTGTACCGCCTCCAGGTGGGATACACACCAGGTAATACCCAGGTGGTTATTAGTCAAATACTGACTAACCAAAGTTGGCAAAGGTCTGATTTTATTATTGTTTGCTTTAGGCTGGAGAATTCCATGTTAATGTTTTTCTTCCTGTTGTCCTTCTGCTTTCTCGTCTGTGAAGAGTCAGTTTAAAAGCAAGTTCGTGGATGTTAAGTGATAATGGAGCTATTTGTTCTAAAGAAACCTTCCTAAACGACAAAAGCAGCAGGCAAACCCGACGGAATGTGCTGACTGTTGTTTAAAAAAGAGGTGATATAAGTTGGAATAGACGAATAGAAAGAGAATTCGTCCAAAGGAAGTTACAGAGGAATCCATACCGAATGTCAAGCCAATTGGTACAAGCCCGAGAATAGTGCCATACAGGAAAGATTCCAAAATAGGGTGAAAAGGTTCAAATAGGAGTTACTGCGTAAGGTGGTGGTGGCCCTTCAGGGCCCCGGGACCTTGCATTATTCAAAGGTATTGAGTGGCTGGCGGCTCCCCGCCGCGACCACTATCTTGACCGACAACTTAACACACTCGACTCTAATTTTGAAATAAGCGAATATCCCATAATGAATACTGCGTTCTCCTGTTTCAGTGCCTTTCTTGTCCTCACATTTCTTACTTTCTTGTCCTCAATTTTGTTCCTTTCTTGTATTGTGAGGATTATAAAATTTATGCCCTCATGTCTCAACTCATGTCTTTTTGCCCTTTCGTTATGTCTCAGACATAGATAGATATAGAGTTAGAAAATTTATTGATCAGCAAAGAAACTTGGTCGACCAGGGCAAGGTAGCAGAGATGGGAAGACAGAGAAAAAAGATAAACACAAAGACAGATATAGGGAGAGGGGGAAATAGACCCGGCGTACCTTCCCTCCTTTATTTCCTACAAATCTAAAGGGACGAAGAATTTGGAACCAAAACACCAGCAGCAACTGTTTCATCAACCTAAAGAAAATGGGAAATTCCTCTGAAATGGGCCCCTTACTGCGCGATAAAACGGCCGCTGCTATCATACTATAATTACAGATTAGCGACACTGGGACAAAAATTGGCAACAGAAGTAAATAAA
>WNGS01157955.1:10296-21468 GCA_020271785.1 Procambarus virginalis
CCCTGTGTGTTGTGTTGTGACCCATACACAGTAATAGTGCCCCTGTGTGTTGTGTTGTGTTGTGACCCATACACAGTAATAGTGCCCCTGTGTGTTGTGTTTGTGACCCATACACAGTAATAGTGCCCTGTGTGTTGTTTTGTGACCCATACACAGTAATAGTGCCCCTGTGTGTTGTGTTTTGACCCATACACAGTAATAGTGCCCTGTGTGTTGTGTTGTGACCCATACACAGTAATAGTGCCCTGTGTGTTTGTGTTGTGACCCATACACAGTAATAGTGCCCCTGTGTGTTGTGTTGTGACCCATACACAGTAATAGTGCCCTGTGTGTTGTGTTGTGACCCATACCAGTAATAGTGCCCCTGTGTGTTGTGTTGTGACCCATACACAGTAATCCCCTGTGTGTTGTGTTGTGACCCATACACAGTAATAGTGCCCCTGTGTGTTGTGTGTGTGTTGTACCCATACACAGTAATAGTGCCCCTGTGTGTTGTGTTGTGACCCATACACAGTAATAGTGCCCTGTGTGTTGTGTTGTGACCCATACACAGTAATAGTGCCCCTGTGTGTTTGTGTTGTGACCCATACACAGTAATAGTGGCCCTGTGTGTTGTGTTGTGACCCATACACAGTAATAGTGCCCCTGTGTGTTGTGTTGTGACCCATACACAGTAATAGTGCCCTGTGTGTTGTGTTGTGACCCATACACAGTAATAGTGCCCTGTGTTGTTGTGTTGTGACCCATACACAGTAATAGTGCCCTGTGTGTTGTGTTGTGTTGTGACCCATACACAGTAATAGTGCCCTGTGTGTTGTGTTGTGTGACCCATACACAGTAATAGTGCCCTGTGTGTTGTGTTGTGACCCATACACAGTAATAGTGCCCTGTGTGTTGTGTTGTGTTGTGACCCATACACAGTAATAGTGCCCTGTGTGTTGTGTTGTGACCCATACACAGTAATAGTGCCCTGTGTGTTGTGTTGTGACCCATACACAGTAATAGTGCCCCTGTGTGTTGTGTTGTGTTGTGACCCATACACAGTAATAGTGCCCTGTGTGTTGTGTTGTGACCCATACACAGTAATAGTGCCCTGTGTGTTGTGTTGTGACCCATACACAGTAATAGTGCCCCTGTGTGTTGTGTTGTGTTGTGACCCATACACAGTAATAGTGCCCTGTGTGTTGTGTTGTGACCCATACACAGTAATAGTGCCCTGTGTGTTGTGTGTTGTGACCCATACACAGTAATAGTGCCCTGTGTGTTGTGTTGTGTTGTGACCCATACACAGTAATAGTGCCCTGTGTGTTGTGTTGTGACCCATACACAGTAATAGTGCCCCTGTGTGTTGTGTTGTGACCCATACACAGTAATAGTGCCCTGTGTGTTGTGTTGTGTTGTGACCCATACACAGTAATAGTGCCCTGTGTGTTGTGTTGTGACCCATACACAGTAATAGTGCCCTGTGTGTTGTGTTGTGACCCATACACAGTAATAGTGCCCTGTGTGTTGTGTTGTGACCCATACACAGTAATAGTGCCCTGTGTGTTGTGTTGTGACCCATACACAGTAATAGTGCCCTGTGTGTTGTGTTGTGACCCATACACAGTAATAGTGCCCTGTGTGTTGTGTTGTGACCCATACACAGTAATAGTGCCCTGTGTGTTGTGTTGTGACCCATACACAGTAATAGTGCCCCTGTGTGTTGTGTTGTGACCCATACACAGTAATAGTGCCCCTGTGTGTTGTGTTGTGACCCATACACAGTAATAGTGCCCTGTGTGTGTGTGTTGTGACCCATACACAGTAATAGTGCCCTGTGTGTTGTGTTGTGACCCATACACAGTAATAGTGCCCCTGTGTGTTGTGTTGTGACCCATACACAGTAATAGTGCCCTGTGTGTTGTGTGTGTTGTGACCCATACACAGTAATAGTGCCCTGTGTGTTGTGTTGTGACCCATACACAGTAATAGTGCCCCTGTGTGTTGTGTTCCATACACAGTAATAGTGCCCTGTGTGTTGTGTTGTGTTGTGACCCATACACAGTAATAGTGCCCCTGTGTGTTGTGTTGTGACCCATACACAGTAATAGTGCCCCTGTGTGTTGTGTTGTGACCCATACACAGTAATAGTGCCCCTGTGTGTTGTGTTGTGACCCATACACAGTAATAGTGCCCTGTGTGTTGTGTTGTGACCCATACACAGTAATAGTGCCCTGTGTGTTGTGTTGTGACCCATACACAGTAATAGTGCCCTGTGTGTTGTGTTGTGACCCATACACAGTAATAGTGCCCTGTGTGTTGTGTTGTGACCCATACACAGTAATAGTGCCCTGTGTTGTGTTGTGTTGTGACCCATACACAGTAATAGTGCCCTGTGTGTTGTGTTGTGACCCATACACAGTAATAGTGCCCTGTGTGTTGTGTTGTGACCCATACACAGTAATAGTGCCCTGTGTGTTGTGTTGTGACCCATACACAGTAATAGTGCCCTGTGTGTTGTGTTGTGTTGTGACCCATACACAGTAATAGTGCCCTGTGTGTGTGTTGTGACCCATACACAGTAATAGTGCCCTGTGTGTTGTGTTGTGACCCATACACAGTAATAGTGCCCTGTGTGTTGTGTGTTGTGACCCATACACAGTAATAGTGCCCTGTGTGTTGTGTTGTGTTGTGACCCATACACAGTAATAGTGCCCCTGTGTGTTGTGTTGTGACCCATACACAGTAATAGTGCCCTGTGTGTTGTGTTGTGTTGTGACCCATACACAGTAATAGTGCCCTGTGTGTTGTGTTGTGACCCATACACAGTAATAGTGCCCCTGTGTGTTGTGTTCCATACACAGTAATAGTGCCCTGTGTGTTGTGTTGTGTTGTGACCCATACACAGTAATAGTGCCCCTGTGTGTTGTGTTGTGACCCATACACAGTAATAGTGCCCCTGTGTGTTGTGTTGTGACCCATACACAGTAATAGTGCCCTGTGTGTTGTGTTGTGACCCATACACAGTAATAGTGCCCTGTGTGTTGTGTTGTGACCCATACACAGTAATAGTGCCCTGTGTGTTGTGTTGTGACCCATACACAGTAATAGTGCCCTGTGTGTTGTGTTGTGACCCATACACAGTAATAGTGCCCCTGTGTGTTGTGTTGTGACCCATACACAGTAATAGTGCCCTGTGTGTTGTGTTGTGTGACCCATACACAGTAATAGTGCCCCTGTGTGTTGTGTTGTGACCCATACACAGTAATAGTGCCCTGTGTGTTGTGTTGTGACCCATACACAGTAATAGTGCCCTGTGTGTTGTGTTGTGACCCATACACAGTAATAGTGCCCCTGTGTGTTGTGTTGTGTTGTGACCCATACACAGTAATAGTGCCCTGTGTGTTGTGTTGTGACCCATACACAGTAATAGTGCCCTGTGTGTTGTGTTGTGACCCATACACAGTAATAGTGCCCTGTGTGTTGTGTTGTGTTGTGACCCATACACAGTAATAGTGCCCTGTGTGTTGTGTTGTGTTGTGACCCATACACAGTAATAGTGCCCTGTGTGTTGTGTTGTGTGACCCATACACAGTAATAGTGCCCCTGTGTGTTGTGTTGTGTGTGACCCATACACAGTAATAGTGCCCTGTGTGTTGTGTTGTTTGTGACCCATACACAGTAATAGTGCCCTGTGTGTTTTGTTGTGACCCATACACAGTAATAGTGCCCCTGTGTGTTGTGTTGTGACCCATACACAGTAATAGTGCCCTGTGTGTGTGTGTTGTGACCCATACACAGTAATAGTGCCCCTGTGTGTTGTTGTGTGTGTGACCCATACACAGTAATAGTGCCCCTGTGTGTGTTGTGTTGTGACCCATACACAGTAATAGTGCCCTGTGTGTTGTGTTGTGACCCATACACAGTAATAGTGCCCCTGTGTGTTGTGTTGTGACCCATACACAGTAATAGTGCCCCTGTGTGTTGTGTTCCCATACACAGTAATAGTGCCCTGTGTGTTGTGTTGTGTTGTGACCCATACACAGTAATAGTGCCCCTGTGTGTTGTGTTGTGACCCATACACAGTAATAGTGCCCCTGTGTGTTGTGTTGTGACCCATACACAGTAATAGTGCCCCTGTGTGTTGTGTTGTGACCCATACACAGTAATAGTGCCCTGTGTGTTGTGTTGTGACCCATACACAGTAATAGTGCCCTGTGTGTTGTGTTGTGACCCATACACAGTAATAGTGCCCTGTGTGTTGTGTTGTGACCCATACACAGTAATAGTGCCCTGTGTGTTGTGTTGTGACCCATACACAGTAATAGTGCCCTGTGTGTTGTGTGTGTTGTGACCCATACACAGTAATAGTGCCCCTGTGTGTTGTGTTGTGTCCCATACACAGTAATAGTGCCCTGTGTGTTGTGTTGTGACCCATACACAGTAATAGTGCCCTGTGTGTTGTGTTGTGACCCATACACAGTAATAGTGCCCCTGTGTTGTGTTGTGTTGTGACCCATACACAGTAATAGTGCCCCTGTGTGTTGTGTTGTGACCCATACACAGTAATAGTGCCCTGTGTGTTGTGTTGTGACCCATACACAGTAATAGTGCCCTGTGTGTTGTGTTGTGTTGTGACCCATACACAGTAATAGTGCCCTGTGTGTTGTGTTGTGTTGTGACCCATACACAGTAATAGTGCCCCTGTGTGTTGTGTTGTGTTGTGACCCATACACAGTAATAGTGCCCCTGTGTGTTGTGTTTGTTGTGACCCATACACAGTAATAGTGCCCTGTGTGTTGTGTTGTGTTGTGACCCATACACAGTAATAGTGCCCTGTGTGTTTTGTGTTGTGACCCATACACAGTAATAGTGCCCCTGTGTGTTGTGTTGTGTTGTGACCCATACACAGTAATAGTGCCCCTGTGTGTTGTGTTGTGACCCATACACAGTAATAGTGCCCTGTGTGTTGTGTTGTGTGTGACCCATACACAGTAATAGTGCCCCTGTGTGTGTGTTGTGTTGTGACCCATACACAGTAATAGTGCCCTGTGTGTTGTGTTGTGACCCATACACAGTAATAGTGCCCCTGTGTGTTGTGTTGTGACCCATACACAGTAATAGTGCCCCTGTGTGTTGTGTTGTGTGTGACCCATACACAGTAATAGTGCCCCTGTGTGTTGTGTTGTGACCCATACACAGTAATAGTGCCCTGTGTGTTGTGTTGTGACCCATACACAGTAATAGTGCCCCTGTGTGTTGTGTTGTGACCCATACACAGTAATAGTGCCCCTGTGTGTTGTGTTGTGACCCATACACAGTAATAGTGCCCTGTGTGTTGTGTTGTGACCCATACACAGTAATAGTGCCCTGTGTGTTGTGTTGTGTTGTGACCCATACACAGTAATAGTGCCCTGTGTGTTGTGTTGTGACCCATACACAGTAATAGTGCCCTGTGTGTTGTGTTGTGACCCATACACAGTAATAGTGCCCTGTGTGTTGTGTTGTGACCCATACACAGTAATAGTGCCCTGTGTGTTGTGTTGTGTTGTGACCCATACACAGTAATAGTGCCCCTGTGTGTTGTGTTGTTGTTGTGACCCATACACAGTAATAGTGCCCTGTGTGTTGTGTTGTGTTGTGACCCATACACAGTAATAGTGCCCCTGTGTGTTGTGTTGTGACCCATACACAGTAATAGTGCCCCTGTGTGTTGTGTTGTGTTGTGACCATAACCAGTAATAGTGCCCTGTGTGTGTGTTGTGACCCATACACAGTAATAGTGCCCCTGTGTGTTGTGTTGTGTTGTGACCCATACACAGTAATAGTGCCCCTGTGTTTTGTGTTTGTGACCCATACACAGTAATAGTGCCCTGTGTGTTTGTGTGTGTGACCCATACACAGTAATAGTGCCCTGTGTGTTGTGTTGTGACCCATACACAGTAATAGTGCCCTGTGTGTTGTGTTTTGTGACCCATACACAGTAATAGTGCCCNCTCCCATCAGAGCTTCATGACCTAAGCGAAACACAGCCAGTCTATGCTCCTGTGGAACAACGAGTTGATCCCAAGTATCGTGGGGCGTCTCAACTCTGCGCACGAGTTTCCCATTATGGTGCAAGTACCAGTACTTGCGTTCCTGGTGTTGGAAAACCCTTTTCTCCTCAGCATACTTACGTATCTGGGCTAGTGTTGGGTCGCTCCCTTGGGCATCAATAAACTCCTTTGCAGACACTCCCTGAATGTCTCGTAATTTCAAAGGTTTTTCTGGGCGAGTCGGCTTGTTGTTCTGTGACCTCGTAGTGACAGCTGCCACGAGTGAGTTACCTGTTAATGGAGTTGCTGTTTCTTCAACCAGAGGTTTTGCTTCTTTCTCCATAACTTCACAGCTTACCTTCTCTCCCTTATTCTTCAGCTGGGTGAGGGTGTGGGCACTCCCTGTGACGTCATCCCCGGCGAGTCGCCCTTGGGATCAGCTGGCTGACGGCAGCTGCGCGCCTTACTCTCCCCCGTTTTCTTTGAGGGCGGACTCGGGCAATCAGAGACTCCCGGAACATTTCCCAATAAAAGTCCATATACAGCACGTTCCTGTTGAACGGCACGGATTTTACCTTTGATGTAAGGTGTGTCGACCCACACATACACCTCCACCATCTCTTTAGTATAGCCATTTGGGAATTTGACATAGATATGTCTCCCTGTCTCAGATCCTGGCTGTACTAGGCTCTTTCTTACCATGTGAGTAGTGGCGCCTTTGTCACGGAAGATTTTCGCCGATTTTCCGTTAACATTTCCGTCCACCACCTCAAGGGTCCAAGCTAGTGGATCCTTGCCGACGTTGGGATGTTTCTTACCACTTGAGCTCACACCTGCTATGTAACCTGATTTCGGTTTTACCTTGCAATCAGCTGCACGATGACCTGGCTTACCACAGTTGTAGCACTTGTGCACATGCTTGTTGGAGGAGTTTCCCTGCTCCCCCGACACACCAGTCTTAAGCTTAGCTCTATCGCCAATACCTGTAGCATGATGCTTCTCGTGCGGCTTCACCCCTTTCACCTGTCTCCTGGCCCCAGCCCACAGATCAGCTTGCTTGGCCATAGACAGATTTGACACAATTTCTTGCTCTTTGAGCTTGACACGCAGAGACGATTCGCATGCTTCTAAGAACTGTTCACGAATCATCAGTTGATAGAACTCCATGCTCCCAGGAGCAGTCTCCATGAGTTCACAGTAACGGTTTAGACTCGATTCTAACCGCTGTAACATGAGCACATATGTCTCACCTTTTTGCAATTGAGCTCTACGGAAATTCTCTAGCATCCGGTCTGCAGTTATGCCAAAACCGTTCAGCAGCGCTGTTGTCAATGCCTCGTAATCTCCGCGCTGGTGCGGACCCAGACTGTGGTAGATAGTTAATGCCCTACCCTTTAACAATGCACTAAGAGCGAGTGCCCACTTTGATCTTTCCCACCCGCAATCAGCGGCGTGACCTTCGAAACGCTTGATGTATGCATCCATCGAGTCGTCCCTCTCATCAAAGTTAGCTAGTTTAGGTAGTTTGACAGTCTTACCTTGTTCAACGTTAGTCTCCGTTGAACGACCACTTGTCTGGTCATCCTGCCTTGCTTGCAACTGCATGCGAGCTATGCGTTCAGTACTTTCTCGGTTCTGCTGATCAGTCCAGCGTTTGTTTTCTCTCTCTTGCTGATCAGTCCACAGTTTGCTTTCTCTGTCCTGCTGATCAGTCCAGAGTTTCATAGCTTGCTCTGCTACTTTTTCCCTTCGAATCCCAACTCCCTAACTTGGTTACGGTATTCCTCTAAGGTGAATAATTGCGAGCCTGTAATACCTACTCTTTGAGTTGGTGTCGTCCACAAGGACCTTTTGGGCCGAGATTCTTCCCCATAGAATCCCCCCAACGGAGTATTGCAAGGGTTAGATTCCCGCGTGACTCCGTTTTCTTCCGCAGCGCGCGTGATTCTAGTGACATCATTCTCGGTGACGTCACCCACAGGGGTCTCTACCTCCAAGTTCTCTCTCACTGGGGTCTCTCCCACTGTGTTATCTCTCACTGGGGTCTCACCACCGATAGCTTCATCCAGTGTGATGAGACTCGTGCACGCCACCTCAGCACTACCCTGCATGTGTGCTTGTAGCATCACCTCTTCCACGGCCCTCATGTGCTGTTCCACTCGTTCCTTACACTCTTGTTCAGTAAGAGTGCCGTAGTCGTCAGGTCTACGAGCGGTCAAGGCCAAGTGAAGATGCAGGTAGCGCTGTTTGTACTCTACACACTCAGACATACTGGTGGTGTGTGTACCTAACAGGGTGTTAAACATCCTCTGAATACTGCTCGTCACTTTTGAATTTTCAGGGAAAATTTAAGTGCGAAATTTTACTGTATAACCTAGCTCATAGGTTCCAACTAAGCCCACGTTGGGCGCCAGATGTGGGGTTTTTCTTTTTTTTTACTGTCACGACTGCAATGCGTACGTCGCCAATGTACATGTGGCAGACGCTTCACGAAGCTGTCGGAATTAGCAAAATAGAAAATACGAGAGCAACCGTACAGGGCCTGGGAGCAAGGTCGAGTTAGAGTCCTTGTGGGTCTCTTCTCAGACTAGCCTCACCTGGTCCTGCTCCACGTTGGTCGTTGGAATCTCCTCAATGATGTAACACTTTAAGGGACTCCTAGGGTCCTCATCAAATTTATAGTTTAGTGACTTACAGGCAACTCGGTGTTGAAGACACTTAGAGCTGAAGGCTTGAGTAATATTGGCAGTATTCAGAAGTGGTTCAACGGAAACACCGCATAAAGCTTAACAGTAGTTTATTTACTAACTTAACCACTAATACACAGGGTGCTTGATTTACTTTCGATTGGCGTCAGCAAAGCTATGGTTGCATTAGCGAGACTCTTGACGTCTGGCTAATCGACTCGTATCCACTCGTGGAGAAACACCTAACTTAACACAGTTGACAGCCAATCACTAACACGGCAACCTAACTGCCGGTATGCAAAGGGATCACAAGAGTTCCAACCGGATACTCGGTAATGATGATATGCAATAAACACAATAATAATCACACAATACTAAATGTGTGGTGTATGTGAAGCTCACATTCACAGACGAGTGAAATGCAGTGATACCACACAGATAAACACGCATTCACCGTCGATTCACCTATAACCTGCGACAGGTATAAGAAGGTGAGAACTGTGGTTGATCCCTCAGATCAACAGACACAATAAACAATGACAAGATCTTGTACTTACAGATAAGGTACCTTTCCTTACGCACTCACTCAGACTCGTTTATACAAGCACTCGTAGGTGGCCTGATAGCTGGTTTCGCTCGTAGACACGGAGGGTACTCGCAGTATCTTGAGATGATTTCGTGAGTAGGGCGTGCTGTATGCTTAACAGACAGACACACGCGCACACACTGGCACTGGCGGTGCTAAGGTGGTGACGTCACGTAGGAGTGAGGGCGGCGGCGGCGCGAGGTACTGAGGTACACGCTCAGGATGAGTGGCGGTACCATGCACTACACTGTACACTGTGGTAATGTCACACACAGATTACTTAGGCGGCGGCACTGCCTTAGTTCACTCTAGGTCACTCACGACGATCTTTGTCACCAGGGGTTACCTGATACCAGTCTGTTTCGCTCTGGAGATTTGTCACTTTAGGCTTCTAAACAATATATTTCCACTCGTGATTCTGGCGAGTGTGTGGTATATCGCAAAGACGCTGAGTTAACTTGACGGTGAGGGATAGACGGTGATCAGTCTATTGGCCGGTAGAACAGAACACGTCCTCTGGGTATGGTCTCTCTCACGTGAATGAGTTTGCAAGGGTGCCGGGCATCTCGTGGCACACAACACAAAAGAAGTTACAATTTGACCAATAGCATTGCAGCAAATGAGCGGGAACCAATCATATTAGCTCGTTCGATGAGCAGTAGCAGGAGTGACGTCATGAACACGTCATAGCTGTTATTCCGATCGCGCCGGTTGACCCCAGAGGTCAGACGCTGCTGGCGCCTTCCCCTCTGTCTCAGCGGGCACCAGCCATGTACTCACTGACCCTTTGGTAGCAAGTATACTTAGCTCCCTGTATCTACTTCCTGCCTAGACATACGGCGGCCTACGTATTTTAACAGTGTTCCTGGTTAAGTGGGCATTCTGGAGATACCCAACATGCCAGGAAACTATCCAGGATTAAGGGAAATAGGCTTTGTGCACGAAGATCAGTGCACTGTGCACTGCAATGAGCCATTCAAGTCAACTGTGGGAGGATCTTGGGAGACATACTCCCACAGTGACCCATACACAGTAATAGTGCCCCTGTGTGTTGTGTTGTGTTGTGACCCATACACAGTAATAGTGCCCTGTGTGTTGTGTTGTGACCCATACACAGTAATAGTGTCCCTGTGTGTTGTGTTGTGACCATACACAGTAATAGTGCCCTGTGTGTTGTGTTGTGACCCATACACAGTAATAGTGTCCCTGTGTGTTGTGTTGTGTGTGTTGTGACCCATACACAGTAATAGTGCCTGTGTGTTGTGTTGTGTCCCATACACAGTAATAGTGCCCTGTGTGTTGTGTTGTGACCCATACACAGTAATAGTGTCCCTGTGTGTTGTGTTGTGTTGTGACCCATACACAGTAATAGTGCCCTGTGTGTTGTGTTGTGTCCCATACACAGTAATAGTGCCCCTGTGTGTTGTGTTGTGTCCCATACACAGTAATAGTGTCCCTGTGTGTTGTGTTGTGACCCATACACAGTAATAGTGTCCCTGTGTGTTGTGTTGTGTTGTTACCCATACACAGTAATAGTGCCCCTGTGTGTTGTGTTGTGACCCATACACAGTAATAATGCCCTGTGTGTTGTGTTGTGACCCATACACAGTAATAGTGCCCTGTGTGTTGTGTTGTGACCCATACACAGTAATAGTGCCCCTGTGTGTTGTGTTGTGACCCATACACAGTAATAGTGCCCTGTGTGTTGTGTTGTGACCCATACACAGCAATAGTGCCCTATGTGTTGTGTTGTGACCCATACACAGTAATAGTGTCCCTGTGTGTTGTGTTGTGACCCATACACAGTAATAGTGTCCCTGTGTGTTGTGTTGTGACCCATACACAGTAATAGTGCCCCTGTGTGTTGTGTTGTGTTGTGACC
>WNGS01157955.1:25679-39484 GCA_020271785.1 Procambarus virginalis
AGTGCCCCTGTGTGTTGTGTTGTGTTGTGACCCATACACAGTAATAGTGCCCTGTGTGTTGTGTTGTGACCCATACACAGTAATAGTGCCCCTGTGTGTTGTGTTGTGACCCATACACAGTAATAGTGCCCCTGTGTGTTGTGTTGTGACCCATACACAGTAATAGTGCCCTGTGTGTTGTGTTGTGACCCATACACAGTAATAGTGCCCTGTGTGTTGTGTTGTGACCCATACACAGTAATAGTGCCCTGTGTGTTGTGTTGTGACCCATACACAGTAATAGTGCCCTGTGTGTTGTGTTGTGACCCATACACAGTAATAGTGCCCTGTGTGTTGTGTTGTGACCCATACACAGTAATAGTGCCCTGTGTGTTGTGTTGTGACCCATACACAGTAATAGTGCCCTGTGTGTTGTGTTGTGACCCATACACAGTAATAGTGCCCTGTGTGTTGTGTTGTGACCCATACACAGTAATAGTGCCCTGTGTGTTGTGTTGTGACCCATACACAGTAATAGTGCCCCTGTGTGTTGTGTTGTGTTGTGACCCATACACAGTAATAGTGCCCTGTGTGTTGTGTTGTGTTGTGACCCATACACAGTAATAGTGCCCTGTGTGTGTGTTTGTTGTGACCCATACACAGTAATAGTGCCCTGTGTGTTGTTGTGTTGTGACCCATACACAGTAATAGTGCCCTGTGTGTTGTGTTGTGACCCATACACAGTAATAGTGCCCTGTGTGTTGTGTTGTGACCCATACACAGTAATAGTGCCCCTGTGTGTTGTGTTGTGACCCATACACAGTAATAGTGCCCTGTGTGTTGTGTTGTGTTGTGACCCATACACAGTAATAGTGCCCTGTGTGTTGTGTTGTGACCCATACACAGTAATAGTGCCCTGTGTGTTGTGTTGTGACCCATACACAGTAATAGTGCCCTGTGTGTTGTGTTGTGACCCATACACAGTAATAGTGCCCTGTGTGTTGTGTTGTGTTGTGACCCATACACAGTAATAGTGCCCTGTGTGTTGTGTTGTGACCCATACACAGTAATAGTGCCCTGTGTGTTGTGTGTGACCCATACACAGTAATAGTGCCCTGTGTGTTGTGTTGTGACCCATACACAGTAATAGTGCCCTGTGTGTTGTGTTGTGACCCATACACAGTAATAGTGCCCTGTGTGTTGTGTTGTGACCCATACACAGTAATAGTGCCCTGTGTGTTGTGTTGTGACCCATACACAGTAATAGTGCCCTGTGTGTTGTGTTGTGACCCATACACAGTAATAGTGCCCCTGTGTGTTGTGTTGTGACCCATACACAGTAATAGTGCCCTGTGTGTTGTGTTGTGACCCATACACAGTAATAGTGCCCTGTGTGTGTTGTGTTGTGACCCATACACAGTAATAGTGCCCTGTGTGTTGTGTTGTGACCCATACACAGTAATAGTGCCCTGTGTGTTGTGTTGTGACCCATACACAGTAATAGTGCCCTGTGTGTTGTGTTGTGACCCATACACAGTAATAGTGCCCTGTGTGTTGTGTTGTGACCCATACACAGTAATAGTGCCCTGTGTGTTGTGTTGTGACCCATACACAGTAATAGTGCCCTGTGTGTTGTGTTGTGACCCATACACAGTAATAGTGCCCTGTGTGTTGTGTTGTGACCCATACACAGTAATAGTGCCCTGTGTGTGTTGTGTTGTGACCCATACACAGTAATAGTGCCCTGTGTGTTGTGTTGTGACCCATACACAGTAATAGTGCCCTGTGTGTTGTGTTGTGACCCATACACAGTAATAGTGCCCTGTGTGTTGTGTTGTGTTGTGACCCATACACAGTAATAGTGCCCTGTGTGTTGTGTTGTGACCCATACACAGTAATAGTGCCCTGTGTGTTGTGTTGTGACCCATACACAGTAATAGTGCCCTGTGTGTTGTGTTGTGTTGTGACCCATACACAGTAATAGTGCCCCTGTGTGTTGTGTTGTGACCCATACACAGTAATAGTGCCCTGTGTGTGTGTTGTGTTGTGACCCATACACAGTAATAGTGCCCTGTGTGTTGTGTTGTGACCCATACACAGTAATAGTGCCCTGTGTGTTGTGTTGTGACCCATACACAGTAATAGTGCCTGTGTGTGTGTTGTGTTGTGACCCATACACAGTAATAGTGCCCTGTGTGTGTTGTGTTGTGACCCATACACAGTAATAGTGCCCTGTGTGTGTGTGTTGTGACCCATACACAGTAATAGTGCCCTGTGTGTTGTGTTGTGACCCATACACAGTAATAGTGCCCTGTGTGTTGTGTTGTGACCCATACACAGTAATAGTGCCCTGTGTGTTGTGTTGTGACCCATACACAGTAATAGTGCCCTGTGTGTTGTGTTGTGTTGTGACCCATACACAGTAATAGTGCCCCTGTGTGTTGTGTTGTGACCCATACACAGTAATAGTGCCCTGTGTGTTGTGTTGTGACCCATACACAGTAATAGTGCCCTGTGTGTTGTGTTGTGACCCATACACAGTAATAGTGCCCTGTGTGTTGTGTTGTGACCCATACACAGTAATAGTGCCCTGTGTGTTGTGTTGTGACCCATACACAGTAATAGTGCCCTGTGTGTTGTGTTGTGACCCATACACAGTAATAGTGCCCTGTGTGTTGTGTTGTGACCCATACACAGTAATAGTGCCCTGTGTGTTGTGTTGTGACCCATACACAGTAATAGTGCCCTGTGTGTTGTGTTGTGACCCATACACAGTAATAGTGCCCTGTGTGTGTGTTGTGTTGTGACCCATACACAGTAATAGTGCCCTGTGTGTTGTGTTGTGACCCATACACAGTAATAGTGCCCTGTGTGTTGTGTTGTGACCCATACACAGTAATAGTGCCCTGTGTGTTGTGTTGTGACCCATACACAGTAATAGTGCCCTGTGTGTTGTGTTGTGACCCATACACAGTAATAGTGCCCTGTGTGTTGTGTTGTGACCCATACACAGTAATAGTGCCCTGTGTGTTGTGTTGTGACCCATACACAGTAATAGTGCCCTGTGTGTTGTGTTGTGACCCATACACAGTAATAGTGCCCTGTGTGTTGTGTTGTGACCCATACACAGTAATAGTGCCCTGTGTGTTGTGTTGTGACCCATACACAGTAATAGTGCCCTGTGTGTGTGTTGTGTTGTGACCCATACACAGTAATAGTGCCCTGTGTGTGTTGTGTGTGTGACCCATACACAGTAATAGTGCCCTGTGTGTTGTGTTGTGACCCATACACAGTAATAGTGCCCTGTGTGTTGTGTTGTGACCCATACACAGTAATAGTGCCCCTGTGTGTTGTGTTGTGACCCATACACAGTAATAGTGCCCTGTGTGTTGTGTTGTGACCCATACACAGTAATAGTGCCCTGTGTGTTGTGTTGTGACCCATACACAGTAATAGTGCCCTGTGTGTTGTGTTGTGACCCATACACAGTAATAGTGCCCTGTGTGTTGTGTTGTGACCCATACACAGTAATAGTGCCCTGTGTGTTGTGTTGTGTTGTGACCCATACACAGTAATAGTGCCCTGTGTGTTGTGTTGTGACCCATACACAGTAATAGTGCCCTGTGTGTTGTGTTGTGACCCATACACAGTAATAGTGCCCTGTGTGTTGTGTTGTGACCCATACACAGTAATAGTGCCCTGTGTGTTGTGTTGTGACCCATACACAGTAATAGTGCCCTGTGTGTTGTGTTGTGACCCATACACAGTAATAGTGCCCTGTGTGTTGTGTTGTGACCCATACACAGTAATAGTGCCCTGTGTGTTGTGTTGTGACCCATACACAGTAATAGTGCCCTGTGTGTTGTGTTGTGACCCATACACAGTAATAGTGCCCTGTGTGTTGTGTTGTGACCCATACACAGTAATAGTGCCCTGTGTGTGTGTTGTGTTGTGACCCATACACAGTAATAGTGCCCTGTGTGTGTTGTGTTGTGACCCATACACAGTAATAGTGCCCTGTGTGTTGTGTTGTGACCCATACACAGTAATAGTGCCCTGTGTGTTGTGTTGTGACCCATACACAGTAATAGTGCCCCTGTGTGTTGTGTTGTGACCCATACACAGTAATAGTGCCCTGTGTGTTGTGTTGTGACCCATACACAGTAATAGTGCCCCTGTGTGTTGTGTTGTGACCCATACACAGTAATAGTGCCCTGTGTGTTGTGTTGTGACCCATACACAGTAATAGTGCCCTGTGTGTTGTGTTGTGACCCATACACAGTAATAGTGCCCTGTGTGTGTTGTGTTGTGACCCATACACAGTAATAGTGCCCTGTGTGTTGTGTTGTGACCCATACACAGTAATAGTGCCCTGTGTGTTGTGTTGTGACCCATACACAGTAATAGTGCCCTGTGTGTTGTGTTGTGACCCATACACAGTAATAGTGCCCTGTGTGTTGTGTTGTGACCCATACACAGTAATAGTGCCCCTGTGTGTTGTGTTGTGACCCATACACAGTAATAGTGCCCTGTGTGTTGTGTTGTGACCCATACACAGTAATAGTGCCCTGTGTGTGTTGTGTTGTGACCCATACACAGTAATAGTGCCCTGTGTGTTGTGTTGTGACCCATACACAGTAATAGTGCCCTGTGTGTTGTGTTGTGTTGTGACCCATACACAGTAATAGTGCCCTGTGTGTTGTGTTGTGACCCATACACAGTAATAGTGCCCTGTGTGTGTTGTGTTGTGACCCATACACAGTAATAGTGCCCTGTGTGTGTTGTGTTGTGACCCATACACAGTAATAGTGCCCTGTGTGTTGTGTTGTGACCCATACACAGTAATAGTGCCCCTGTGTGTTGTGTTGTGACCCATACACAGTAATAGTGCCCTGTGTGTTGTGTTGTTGTGACCCATACACAGTAATAGTGCCCTGTGTGTTGTGTTGTGACCCATACACAGTAATAGTGCCCTGTGTGTTGTGTTGTGACCCATACACAGTAATAGTGCCCTGTGTGTTGTGTTGTGACCCATACACAGTAATAGTGCCCTGTGTGTTGTGTTGTGTTGTGACCCATACACAGTAATAGTGCCCTGTGTGTTGTGTTGTGACCCATACACAGTAATAGTGCCCTGTGTGTTGTGTTGTGACCCATACACAGTAATAGTGCCCCTGTGTGTTGTGTTGTGACCCATACACAGTAATAGTGCCCTGTGTGTTGTGTTGTGACCCATACACAGTAATAGTGCCCTGTGTGTTGTGTTGTGACCCATACACAGTAATAGTGCCCCTGTGTGTTGTGTTGTGACCCATACACAGTAATAGTGCCCTGTGTGTTGTGTTGTGACCCATACACAGTAATAGTGCCCCTGTGTGTTGTGTTGTGACCCATACACAGTAATAGTGCCCCTGTGTGTTGTGTTGTGACCCATACACAGTAATAGTGCCCTGTGTGTGTGTGTGTTGTGTTGTGACCCATACACAGTAATAGTGCCCTGTGTGTGTTGTGTTGTGACCCATACACAGTAATAGTGCCCTGTGTGTTGTGTTGTGACCCATACACAGTAATAGTGCCCTGTGTGTTGTGTTGTGTGTGTGACCCATACACAGTAATAGTGCCCTGTGTGTTGTGTTGTGACCCATACACAGTAATAGTGCCCTGTGTGTTGTGTTGTGACCCATACACAGTAATAGTGCCCCTGTGTGTTGTGTTGTGACCCATACACAGTAATAGTGCCCTGTGTGTTGTGTTGTGTTGTGACCCATACACAGTAATAGTGCCCCTGTGTGTTGTGTTGTGACCCATACACAGTAATAGTGCCCTGTGTGTTGTGTTGTGACCCATACACAGTAATAGTGCCCTGTGTGTTGTGTTGTGACCCATACACAGTAATAGTGCCCTGTGTGTTGTGTGTGTTGTGACCCATACACAGTAATAGTGTCCCTGTGTGTTGTGTTGTGACCCATACACAGTAATAGTGCCCTGTGTGTTGTGTTGTGACCCATACACAGTAATAGTGCCCCTGTGTGTTGTGTTGTGTTGTGACCCATACACAGTAATAGTGCCCTGTGTGTTGTGTTGTGACCCATACACAGTAATAGTGCCCTGTGTGTTGTGTTGTGACCCATACACAGTAATAGTGCCCTGTGTGTTGTGTTGTGACCCATACACAGTAATAGTGCCCTGTGTGTTGTGTTGTGACCCATACACAGTAATAGTGCCCCTGTGTGTTGTGTTGTGACCCATACACAGTAATAGTGCCCCTGTGTGTTGTGTTGTGACCCATACACAGTAATAGTGCCCTGTGTGTGTGTTGTGTTGTGTTGTGACCCATACACAGTAATAGTGCCCCTGTGTGTTGTGTTGTGACCCATACACAGTAATAGTGCCCTGTGTGTTGTGTTGTGACCCATACACAGTAATAGTGCCCCTGTGTTGTTGTGTTGTGACCCATACACAGTAATAGTCCCTGTGTGTTGTGTTGTGACCCATACACAGTAATAGTGCCCTGTGTGTTGTGTTGTGACCCATACACAGTAATAGTGCCCCTGTGTGTTGTGTTGTGACCCATACACAGTAATAGTGCCCTGTGTGTTGTGTTGTGTTGTGACCCATACACAGTAATAGTGCCCCTGTGTGTTGTGTTGTGACCCATACACAGTAATAGTGCCCTGTGTGTTGTGTTGTGACCCATACACAGTAATAGTGCCCTGTGTGTTGTGTTGTGACCCATACACAGTAATAGTGCCCTGTGTGTGTGTTGTGTTGTGACCCATACACAGTAATAGTGCCCCTGTGTGTTGTGTTGTGACCCATACACAGTAATAGTGCCCTGTGTGTTGTGTTGTGACCCATACACAGTAATAGTGCCCTGTGTGTTGTGTTGTGTTGTGACCCATACACAGTAATAGTGCCCTGTGTGTTGTGTTGTGACCCATACACAGTAATAGTGCCCTGTGTGTTGTGTTGTGNTTGTGTTGTGACCCATACACAGTAATAGTGCCCCTGTGTGTTGTGTTGTGACCCATACACAGTAATAGTGCCCTGTGTGTTGTGTTGTGACCCATACACAGTAATAGTGCCCTGTGTGTTGTGTTGTGACCCATACACAGTAATAGTGCCTGTGTGTTGTGTTTGTGACCCATACACAGTAATAGTGCCCCTGTGTGTTGTGTTGTGACCCATACACAGTAATAGTGCCCTGTGTGTGTTGTGTTGTGACCCATACACAGTAATAGTGCCCTGTGTGTTGTGTTGTGACCCATACACAGTAATAGTGCCCCTGTGTGTTGTGTGCCATACACAGTAATAGTGCCCTGTGTGTTGTGTGTGTTGTGACCCATACACAGTAATAGCCCCCTGTGTGTTGTGTTGTGACCCATACACAGTAATAGTGCCCCTGTGTGTTGTGTTGTGACCCATACACAGTAATAGTGCCCCTGTGTGTTGTGTTGTGACCCATACACAGTAATAGTGCCCTGTGTGTTGTGTTGTGACCCATACACAGTAATAGTGCCCTGTGTGTTGTGTTGTGACCCATACACAGTAATAGTGCCCTGTGTGTTGTGTTGTGACCCATACACAGTAATAGTGCCCTGTGTGGTGTGTTGTGACCCATACACAGTAATAGTGCCCTGTGTGTGTGTGTGTTGTGACCCATACACAGTAATAGTGCCCTGTGTGTTGTGTTGTGACCCATACACAGTAATAGTGCCCTGTGTGTTGTGTTGTGACCCATACACAGTAATAGTGCCCTGTGTGTTGTGTTGTGACCCATACACAGTAATAGTGCCCTGTGTGTTGTGTTGTTTGACCCATACACAGTAATAGTGCCCTGTGTGTTGTGTTGTGACCCATACACAGTAATAGTGCCCTGTGTGTTGTGTTGTGACCCATACACAGTAATAGTGCCCTGTGTGTGTGTTGTGTTGTGACCCATACACAGTAATAGTGCCCTGTGTGTGTGTTGTGTTGTGACCCATACACAGTAATAGTGCCCCTGTGTGTTGTGTGTGTTGTGACCCATACACAGTAATAGTGCCCTGGTGTTGTTTGTGTTGTGACCCATACACAGTAATAGTGCCCTGTGTGTTGTGTGTGTTGTGACCCATACACAGTAATAGTGCCCTGTGTGTTTGTGTTGTGACCCATACACAGTAATAGTGCCCCTGTGTGTTGTGTGTGTGGACCCATACACAGTAATAGTGCCCCTGTGTGGTGTGTGTGACCCATACACAGTAATAGTGCCCCTGTGTGTTGTGTTGTGTTGTGACCCATACACAGTAATAGTGCCCCTGTGTGTTGTGTTGTGTTGTGACCCATACACAGTAATAGTGCCCGTGTGTTTTGTTGTGACCCATACACAGTAATAGTGCCCCTGTGTGTTGTGTTGTGACCCATACACAGTAATAGTGCCCCTGTGTGTTGTGTTGTGACCCATACACAGTAATAGCCCCTGTGTGTTGTGTTGTGACCCATACACAGTAATAGTGCCCCTGTGTGTTGTGTTGTGACCCATACACAGTAATAGTGCCCCTGTGTGTTGTGTTGTTGTGACCCATACACAGTAATAGTGCCCCTGTGTGTTGTGTTGTGACCCATACACAGTAATAGTGCCCTGTGTGTTGTGTTGTGACCCATACACAGTAATAGTGCCCCTGTGTGTTGTGTTGTGACCCATACACAGTAATAGTGCCCTGTGTGTTGTGTTGTGACCCATACACAGTAATAGTGCCCTGTGTGTTGTGTTGTGACCCATACACAGTAATAGTGCCCTGTGTGTTGTGTTGTGTTGTGACCCATACACAGTAATAGTGCCCTGTGTGTTGTGTTGTGACCCATACACAGTAATAGTGCCCTGTGTGTTGTGTTGTGACCCATACACAGTAATAGTGCCCTGTGTGTTGTGTTGTGACCCATACACAGTAATAGTGCCCTGTGTGTTGTGTTGTGTTGTGACCCATACACAGTAATAGTGCCCCTGTGTGTTGTGTTGTGTTGTGACCCATACACAGTAATAGTGCCCCTGTGTGTTGTGTTGTGTTGTGACCCATACACAGTAATAGTGCCCCTGTGTGTTGTGTTGTGACCCATACACAGTAATAGTGCCCTGTGTGTTGTGTTGTGTTGTGACCCATACACAGTAATAGTGCCCTGTGTGTTGTGTTGTGACCCATACACAGTAATAGTGCCCCTGTGTGTTGTGTTGTGTTGTGACCCATACACAGTAATAGTGCCCTGTGTGTTGTGTTTGTGACCCATACACAGTAATAGTGCCCCTGTGTGTTGTGTTGTGACCCATACACAGTAATAGTGCCCCTGTGTGTTGTGTTGTGTTGTGACCCATACACAGTAATAGTGCCCTGTGTGTTGTGTTGTGACCCATACACAGTAATAGTGCCCCTGTGTGTTGTGTTGTGTTGTGACCCATACACAGTAATAGTGCCCCTGTGTGTTGTGTTGTGACCCATACACAGTAATAGTGCCCCTGTGTGTTGTGTTGTGACCCATACACAGTAATAGTGCCCTGTGTGTTGTGTTGTGACCCATACACAGTAATAGTGCCCTGTGTGTGTTGTGTTGTGACCCATACACAGTAATAGTGCCCCTGTGTGTTGTGTGTTGTGACCCATACACAGTAATAGTGCCCTGTGTGTTGTGTTGTGACCCATACACAGTAATAGTGCCCTGTGTGTTGTGTTGTGACCCATACACAGTAATAGTGCCCTGTGTGTTGTGTTGTGACCCATACACAGTAATAGTGCCCCTGTGTGTTGTGTTGTGTTTGACCCATACACAGTAATAGTGCCCCTGTGTGTTGTGTTGTGACCCATACACAGTAATAGTGCCCCTGTGTGTTGTGTTGTGACCCATACACAGTAATAGTGCCCTGTGTGTTGTGTTGTGACCCATACACAGTAATAGTGCCCTGTGTGTTGTGTTGTGACCCATACACAGTAATAGTGCCCCTGTGTGTTGTGTTGTGACCCATACACAGTAATAGTGCCCTGTGTGTTGTGTTGTGTTGTGACCCATACACAGTAATAGTGCCCTGTGTGTTGTGTTGTGACCCATACACAGTAATAGTGCCCCTGTGTGTTGTGTGTTCCATACACAGTAATAGTGCCCTGTGTGTTGTGTTGTGTTGTGACCCATACACAGTAATAGTGCCCCTGTGTGTTGTGTTGTGACCCATACACAGTAATAGTGCCCTGTGTGTTGTGTTGTGACCCATACACAGTAATAGTGCCCCTGTGTGTTGTGTTGTGACCCATACACAGTAATAGTGCCCTGTGTGTTGTGTTGTGACCCATACACAGTAATAGTGCCCTGTGTGTTGTGTTGTGACCCATACACAGTAATAGTGCCCTGTGTGTTGTGTTGTGACCCATACACAGTAATAGTGCCCCTGTGTGTTGTGTTGTGACCCATACACAGTAATAGTGCCCTGTGTGTTGTGTTGTGTTGTGACCCATACACAGTAATAGTGCCCCTGTGTGTTGTGTTGTGACCCATACACAGTAATAGTGCCCTGTGTGTTGTGTTGTGACCCATACACAGTAATAGTGCCCTGTGTGTTGTGTTGTGACCCATACACAGTAATAGTGCCCTGTGTGTTGTGTTGTGTTGTGACCCATACACAGTAATAGTGCCCTGTGTGTTGTGTTGTGACCCATACACAGTAATAGTGCCCTGTGTGTTGTGTTGTGACCCATACACAGTAATAGTGCCCTGTGTGTTGTGTTGTGTTGTGACCCATACACAGTAATAGTGCCCTGTGTGTTGTGTTGTGTTGTGACCCATACACAGTAATAGTGCCCCTGTGTGTTGTGTTGTGTTGTGACCCATACACAGTAATAGTGCCCTGTGTGTTGTGTTGTGTTGTGACCATACACAGTAATAGTGCCCTGTGTGTTGTGTTGTGTTGTGACCCATACACAGTAATAGTGCCCTGTGTGTTTTGTTGTGACCCATACACAGTAATAGTGCCCTGTGTGTTGTGTTTGTTGTGACCCATACACAGTAATAGTGCCCCTGTGTGGTGTGTTGTGACCCATACACAGTAATAGTGCCCCTGTGTGTTGTGTTGTGTTGTGACCCATACACAGTAATAGTGCCCCTGTGTGTGTGTTGTGTTGTGACCCATACACAGTAATAGTGCCCTGTGTGTTGTGTTGTGACCCATACACAGTAATAGTGCCCCTGTGTGTTGTGTTGTGACCCATACACAGTAATAGTGCCCCTGTGTGTTGTGTTGTGACCCATACACAGTAATAGTGCCCCTGTGTGTTGTGTTGTGACCCATACACAGTAATAGTGCCCCTGTGTGTTGTGTTGTGACCCATACACAGTAATAGTGCCCCTGTGTGTTGTGTTGTGTTGTGACCCATACACAGTAATAGTGCCCCTGTGTGTTGTGTTGTGACCCATACACAGTAATAGTGCCCTGTGTGTTGTGTTGTGACCCATACACAGTAATAGTGCCCCTGTGTGTTGTGTTGTGACCCATACACAGTAATAGTGCCCCTGTGTGTTGTGTTGTGACCCATACACAGTAATAGTGCCCTGTGTGTTGTGTTGTGACCCATACACAGTAATAGTGCCCTGTGTGTTGTGTTGTGTTGTGACCCATACACAGTAATAGTGCCCCTGTGTGTTGTGTTGTGACCCATACACAGTAATAGTGCCCTGTGTGTTGTGTTGTGACCCATACACAGTAATAGTGCCCTGTGTGTTGTGTTGTGACCCATACACAGTAATAGTGCCCTGTGTGTTGTGTTGTGTTGTGACCCATACACAGTAATAGTGCCCCTGTGTGTTGTGTTGTGTTGTGTTGTGACCCATACACAGTAATAGTGCCCCTGTGTGTTGTGTTGTGTGTTGTGACCCATACACAGTAATAGTGCCCCTGTGTGTTGTGTTGTGACCCATACACAGTAATAGTGCCCCTGTGTGTTGTGTTGTGTTGTGACCCATACACAGTAATAGTGCCCTGTGTGTGTGTTGTGACCCATACACAGTAATAGTGCCCCTGTGTGTTGTGTTGTGTTTGACCCATACACAGTAATAGTGCCCTGTGTGTTGTGTTGTGACCCATACACAGTAATAGTGCCCCTGTGTGTTGTGTTGTGACCCATACACAGTAATAGTGCCCTGTGTGTTGTTGTTGTGACCCATACACAGTAATAGTGCCCTGTGTGTGTGTGTTTGTGACCCATACACAGTAATAGTGCCCCTGTGTGTTTGTGTTGTGTTGTGACCCATACACAGTAATAGTGTCCCTGTGTGTTGTGTTGTGACCCATACACAGTATAGTGCCCTGTGTGTTGTGTTGTGACCCATACACAGTAATAGTGCCCTGTGTGTTGTGTTGTGACCCATACACAGTAATAGTGCCCCTGTGTGTTGTGTTGTGTTTGACCCATACACAGTAATAGTGCCCCTGTGTGTTGTGTTGTGACCCATACACAGTAATAGTGCCCCTGTGTGTTTGTGTTGTGACCCATACACAGTAATAGTGCCCTGTGTGTTTGTGTTGTGACCCATACACAGTAATAGTGCCCTTGTGTGTTGTGTTGTGACCCATACACAGTAATAGTGCCCTGTGTGTTGTGTTGTGACCCATACACAGTAATAGTGCCCTGTGTGTTGTGTTTGACCCATACACAGTAATAGTGCCCTGTGTGTTGTGTTGTGTTGTGTTGTGTTGTGACCCATACACAGTAATAGTGCCCCTGTGTGTTGTGTTGTGACCCATACACAGTAATAGTGCCCTGTGTGTTGTGTTGTGACCCATACACAGTAATAGTGCCCCTGTGTGTTGTGTTGTGTTGTGACCCATACACAGTAATAGTGCCCCTGTGTGTTGTGTTGTGACCCATACACAGTAATAGTGCCCTGTGTGTTGTGTTGTGACCCATACACAGTAATAGTGCCCCTGTGTGTTGTGTTGTGTCCATACACAGTAATAGTGCCCTGTGTGTTGTGTTGTGTTGTGACCCATACACAGTAATAGTGCCCCTGTGTGTGTGTGTTGTGACCCATACACAGTAATAGTGCCCCTGTGTGTTGTGTTGTGACCCATACACAGTAATAGTGCCCCTGTGTGTTGTGTTGTGACCCATACACAGTAATAGTGCCCCTGTGTGTTGTGTTGTGTTGTGACCCATACACAGTAATAGTGCCCCCTGTGTGTTGTGTTGTGATCCATACACAGTAATAGTGCCCCTGTGTGTTGTGTTGTGACCCATACACAGTAATAGTGCCCCTGTGTGTTGTGTTGTGACCCATACACAGTAATAGTGCCCTGTGTGTTGTGTTGTGACCCATACACAGTAATAGTGCCCTGTGTGTTGTGTTGTGTTGTGTCCCATACACAGTAATAGTGCCCTGTGTGTTGTGTTGTGACCCATACACAGTAATAGTGCCCTGTGTGTTGTGTTGTGACCCATACACAGTAATAGTGCCCTGTGTGTTGTGTTGTGACCCATACACAGTAATAGTGCCCTGTGTGTTGTGTTGTAAACCATACACAGTAATAGTGTCCTGTGTGTTGTGTTGTGACCATACACAGTAATAGTGTCCTGTGTGTTGTGTTGTGACCCATACACAGTAATAGTGCCTTTCTGTGTTGTCATAACGTAAAGTCTGTGTTGTGTTGTGACCCATACACAGTAATAGTGCCCCTGTGTGTGTGTGTGTCATAGTGGGTTACCCATACACAGTAATAGTGCCTGTGTGTTGTGTTGTGACCCATACACAGTAATAGTGTCCCTGTGTGTTGTGGTTGTGACCCATACACAGTAATAGTGCCCTGTGGGTTG
>WNGS01157956.1:14752-25518 GCA_020271785.1 Procambarus virginalis
ACATAACAGTTTTGTTAAGGCTAATGAAGCTGTCAGTCACACGCCCTGACACTTGTGGCGGTTGTTGACATTCCCTGTATACACTTACCAACACAACCTAAACATTCCCTGTATACACTTACCAACACAACCTAAACATTCCCTGTATACACTTACCAACACAACCTAAACATTCCCTGTATACACTTACCAACACAACCTAAACATTCCCTGTATACACTTACCAACACAACCTAAACATTCCCTGTATACACTTACCAACACAACCTAAACATTCCACTGTATACACTTACCAACACAACCTAAACATTCCCTGTATACACTTACCAACACAACCTAAACATTCCCTGTATATACTTACCAACACAACCTAAACATTCCCTGTATATACTTACCAACACAACCTAAATATTCCCTGTATATACTTACCAACACAACCTAAACATTCCACTGTATACACTTACCAACACAACCTAAACATTCCACTGTATACACTTACCAACACAACTTAAACATTCCACTGTATATACTTACCAACACAACCTAAACATTTCACTGTATATACTTACCAACACAACCTAAACATTCCACTGTATACACTTACCAACACAACCTAAACATTCCACTGTATATACTTACCAACACAACCTAAACATTCCACTGTATACACTTACCAACACAACCTAAACATTCCACTGTATATACTTACCAACACAACCTAAACATTCCCTGTATACACTTACCAACACAACCTAAACATTCCACTGTATATATTTACCAACACAACCTAAATATTCCACTGTATATACTTACCAACACAACCTAAACATTCCCTGTATATACTTACCAACACAACCTAAACATTCCACTGTATACACTTACCAACCCAACCTAAACATTCCACTGTATACACTTACCAACACAACCTAAACATTCCACTGTATATACTTACCAACACAACCTAAACATTCCAATGACATACGCTTTCAAAATTGTTTATTGCTTTCAAATTCTTATTAACATTCTTTTAACCAAACAGATATGTCAATATTATGACGCATGATTGTTTTTTGAGAAGAAATAATTTTCCAGAAAATAACCTGCCATTTTCATGTAACTGGTCCTTCAAGCCATTGTAAAGTGGGGCGGCGGACGCCATCTGCCGGTGAGTGAGTCAACAAGCCATTTTTCCCTCCAAATGTTGACATTGAACATTGACATGAGATTTCTGAACTGGATTTTGACTTTCTTCTGCCGCACTAATCCTGGTCTACACGGCTCCAAGGGCCCCCTAGTGGATACTGACGTGCCCCGGGCCCCCTGGTGGATACTGACGTGCCCCGGGGGCCCCCTGGTGGATACTGACGTGCCCCGGGCCCCCTGGTGGATACTGACGTGCCCCGGGGCCCCCTGGTGGATACTGACGTGCCCCGGGGCCCCCTGGTGGATACTGACGTGCCCCGGGGCCCCCTGGTGGATACTGACGTGCCCCGGGGCCCCTGGTGGATACTGACGTGCCCCGGGGCCCCTGGTGGATACTGACGTGCCCCGGGGCCCCTGGTGGTAACTGACGTGCCCCGGGGCCCTTGGTTGATACTGACGTGCCCCGGGCCCCCCTGGTGGTAACTGACGTGCCCCGGGCCCCCCTGGTGGTAACTGACGTGCCCCGGGGCCCCCTGGTGGTAACCGACGTGCCCGGGCCCCCCTGGTTGATACTGACGTGCCCCGGGCCCCCCCTGGTGGTAACTGACGTGCCCCGGGGCCCCCTGGTTGATACTGACGTGCCCCGGGCCCCCCTGGTGGTAACTGACGTGCCCGGGGCCCCCCTGGTTGATACTGACGTGCCCCGGGGCCCCCTGGTGGTAACTGACGTGCCCCGGGCCCCCCTGGTTGATACTGACGTGCCCCGGGCCCCCTGGTGGATACTGACGTGCCCCGGGGCCCCCTGGTGGATACTGACGTGCCCCGGGGCCCCCTGGTGGTAACTGACGTGCCCCGGGGCCCCCTGGTTGATACTGACGTGCCCCGGGCCCCCCTGGTTGATACTGACGTGCCCCGGGCCCCCCTGGTTGATACTGACGTGCCCCGGGGCCCCCTGGTGGTAACTGACGTGCCCCGGGGCCCCCCCTGGTTGATACTGACGTGCCCCGGGCCCCCCTGGTTGATACTGACGTGCCCCGGGCCCCCCTGGTTGATACTGACGTGCCCCGGGGCCCCCTGGTGGTAACTGACGTGCCCCGGGCCCCCCTGGTTGATACTGACGTGCCCCGGGGCCCCCCTGGTGGTAACTGACGTGCCCGGGCCCCCCCTGGTGGTAACTGACGTGCCCCGGGGGCCCCCTGGTTGATACTGACGTGCCCCGGGGCCCCCCTGGTGGTAACTGACGTGCCCCGGGGCCCCCCTGGTTGATACTGACGTGCCCCGGGCCCCCTGGTTGATACTGACGTGCCCCGGGGCCCCCTGGTGGTAACTGACGTGCCCCGGGGGCCCTGGTGGTAACTGACGTGCCCCGGGGCCCCCCTGGTTGATACTGACGTGCCCCGGGGCCCCCCTGGTTGATACTGACGTGCCCCGGGGCCCCCCTGGTTGATACTGACGTGCCCCGGGCCCCCTGGTTGATACTGACGTGCCCCGGGCCCCTGGTTGATACTGACGTGCCCGGGGGCCCCCTGGTTGATACTGACGTGCCCCGGGGCCCCTGGTTGATACTGACGTGCCCCGGGGCCCCCTGGTTGATACTGACGTGCCCCGGGGGCCCCCTGGTGGTAACTGACGTGCCCCGGGGCCCCCTGGTGGATACTGACGTGCCCCGGGGCCCCCTGGTGGTCACACACGTGCCCCGGGGCCCCCTGGTGGATACTGACGTGCCCCGGGGCCCCCTGGTTGATACTGACGTGCCCCGGGGCCCCTGGTGGTAACTGACGTGCCCCGGGCCCCCCTGGTGGTAACTGACGTGCCCCGGGCCCCCTGGTTGATACTGACGTGCCCCGGGGCCCCCTGGTTGATACTGACGTGCCCCGGGGGCCCCCTGGTTGATACTGACGTGCCCCGGGGGCCCCCTGGTGGTAACTGACGTGCCCCGGGGCCCCCTGGTTGATACTGACGTGCCCCGGGGGCCCCCTGGTGGTAACTGACGTGCCCCGGGGCCCCCTGGTGGATACTGACGTGCCCCGGGCCCCCCCTGGTGGTAACTGACGTGCCCCGGGGGCCCCCCTGGTTGATACTGACGTGCCCCGGGCCCCCTGGTGGTAACTGACGTGCCCCGGGGCCCCCCTGGTGGATACTGACGTGCCCCGGGCCCCCTGGTGGTAACTGACGTGCCCCGGGGGCCCCTGGTTGATACTGACGTGCCCCGGGCCCCCCTGGTTGATACTGACGTGCCCGGGCCCCCCTGGTGGTAACTGACGTGCCCCGGGGCCCCCTGGTTGATACTGACGTGCCCCGGGCCCCCTGGTGGTAACTGACGGGCCCCGGGGGCCCCTGGTGGTAACTGACGGGCCCCGGGGGCCCCTGGTGGTAACTGACGGGCCCCGGGCCCCCTGGTGGATACTGACGGGCCCCGGGGGCCCCCTGGTGGTTACTGACGTGCCCCGGGGGCCCCTGGTGGTAACTGACGGGCCCCGGGGGCCTCTAATGTTACTAACTTCGTGGGGCCAACATTTCCTCCTACAAAAAAACGTCGCTTTATGATCGTATGACGATCTATTGTTGATGCATCTACTGTTGCTGGTTCAACTTATGCAACAGCTGTTGTTCCAGCCCCAGATGAACAAAATGTTCATCATGTGCCTCTGTATGTTCATGGGGGTGATGTAATTGTTGTGTGAATCCGGCGCCATGTTCAATGTTCTTCTACGGCTGTCTAAGAGGTAAGTGACAGGGGGGGGGGTTAGGTTATCTTGAAGTTATCTTGAGATGATTTCGGGGCTTTAGTGTCCCAGCGGCCCGGTCCTCGACCAGGCCTCCTCCCCCAGGAAGCAGCCCGTGACAGCTGACTAACACCCAGGTACCTATTTTACTGCTAGGTAACAGGGGCATCAGGGTGAAAGAAACTCTGCCCATTGTTTCTCGCCGGCGCCTGGGATCCAACCCAGGACCACAGAATCAAAAGTCCAGCGTGCTGTCCGCTCGGCCGACAGACTCCCCAGGGGTGCTTGAGAGTATTGACCAGGTTTCGAACGGCAGAGACGAACATTACCCCTGTGGACCACTCCGGCTGTTGTGGTGGTAGTGGTGTTCGAATCGTGTTTTGGTGGCTAACTTTATCTCTATTAACACACTACTGGACCCGTCGTGTCATTGAGCCGAATGGGAAAAATATAATCAATTTACGTTTTGCATTATTTGTATATGAAAATGGAAATGATGTTACAGGCCCTTAAATCAACATTCCTGATCTTCAAAGTTTGATTATTTGTATAAATATTTAAGAGGATTCCTGCTTCCTCCTCAAGGGAAGAACCTTGCTTGCAGGTAACACACAGGCACGGAACTGCTCCCTGCTCCGTCAGGAACACAAGACGCTGATACTGGAGGTCACTCTAGCAGAGAATGAGGGCGAGTGGAGGGAAGCTGGCAGGTGTAACAGCTGTGGTGGCCGCTCTCGCAGGTGTGTTGGTAGTGGTCAGAGAGACAGGTGTGGGCCGTGGTCAGAGAGACAGGTGTGAGGCGTGGTCACAGAAACAGGTGTGGGCCGTGATCAGAGAAACAGGTGTGGGCCGTGGTCAGAGAGACAGGTGTGGGCCGTGGTCAGAGAGACAGGTGTGAGCCGTGGTCAGAGAAACAGGTGTGGGCCGTGGTCAGAGAGACAGGTGTGTGGGCCGTTGTCAGAGAGACAGGTGTGGGCCGTTGTCAGAGAGACAGGTGTGGGCCGTGGTCAGGGAGACAGGTGTGGGCCGTGGTCAGAGACAGGTATGGGCCGTGGTCAGACAAACAGGTGTGGGCCGTGGTCAGAGAAACAGGTGTGGGCCGTGGTCAGAGAAACAGGTGTGTGGGCCGTGGTCAGAAAGACAGGTGTGTGGGCCGTTGTCAGAGATACAGGTGTGGGCCGTTGTCAGAGAGACAGGTGTGGGTCGTTGTCAGAGAGACAGGTGTGGGCCGTTGTCAGAGACAGGTGTGGGTCGTTGTCAGAGAGACAGGTGTGGGCCGTGGTCAGAGAGACAGGTGTGGGCCGTGATCAGAGAGACAGGTGTGAGCCGTGGTCAGAAAGACAGGTGTGGGCCGTGATCAGAGAAACAGGTGTGGGCCGTGATCAGAGAGACAGGTGTGGGCCGTGGTCAGAGAGACAGGTGTGTGGGCCGTGGTCAGAGAGACAGGTGTGTGGGCCGTGGTCAGAGAGACAGGTGTGTGGGCTGTGGCCAGAGAAACAGGTGTGGGCCGTGGTCAGAGAAACAGGTGTGGGCCGTGGTCAGAGAGACAGGTGTGGGCCGTGGTCAGAGTGACAGGTGTGGACCGTGGTCAGAGCGACAGGTGTGGGCCGTGGTCAGAGAGACAGGTGTGGGCGTGGTCAGAGAGACAGGTGTGGGCCATGGTCAGAGAGACAGGTGTGGGCCGTGGTCAGAGAGACAGGTGTGGGCCGTGGTCAGAGAGACAGGTGTGGGCCGTGGTCAGAGCGACAGGTTTGGGCCGTGGTCAGAGCAACAGGTGTGGGCCGTGGTCAGAGACAGGTGTGGGCCGTGGTCAGAGACACACCTGCACACCTCGACCAATAAGACAGCTAAGCTCTGCTTCAGCAGACATTTGTGGACCTTACTCCAGTAAACATAATTTGGACTCAGTGCAGCAGACAAATATAAGTCTCGGTCAAGCAGACAGTTGTGGAGCTCATTTAAATAGACACCGTTAGGACTCACTTCAGCAGACAGCAGTTGGGAGCTCTCCGGCGGACAGCTGAAGAGATTGCTGCAGCAGACAGCTGTGAGCCTCGCTTCAGCAGACCGCTGTGCTCCCTAGCACAGCAGAAAGCTTCGGGTATCGCTGGCGGATGTGAGCAAACGCAAGGCGAACAAGGGGTCTCCATCATGAAAAGCGTTAAGGACACTCTGCCTTCATTTCTTTAGCGCTAAATAGGAAATAAGTGAATAGAAGTCACCGAATTACTTCTCCGATAGTCTATAAATATAAAAAAACCCACACCAGAAGAGGAGGAGACGACGGTCCGTCCTGGACAATATTTATTTTGTGTATAAAAACTCCGTTGTTGCCTTGATGTGACTTATGTGTGGCAGTAAAGAATGCTTCTCTCGGCTACTTTGTAAAGAACAAGACACTGAGAATATTTGTGATGATAGCGAGAGATGTTATGATGAGTGAAGTAGCGTGTGGTAGTGAACACTGGCGTCATGATGACCTCTTGAGATGAACAAAGAACATACTGGTTAGAGATTATGGTTACAAAACAACTTAGAGTAGTTTAAGTAGGTAGATAAGTAATGTTTACCCCTTGTAATCATTTGATAAATGGTTCGATCTACATTTCGAAAGTAGTTTTTCTTTATTTATTTTATAAATATAAACATGCCTAAGTTCGTTATTGTTTCGTCTTCTAGATGGAGCTGTCTTTAAATTCTTTCAAGGTTTTGTACATTTGTCGTGATTCTTCCTACATTTACTAGGAAATGGGCAGAGTTTCTTTCAACCTGATGCACCTGTTACCTAGCAGTAAATAGGTACCTGGGAGTTAGACAGCTGCTACGGGTTGCTTCCTGGGGGGTGTTTAACAAGAAGGAGGCCTGGTCGAGGACCGGGCCGCGGGGACGCTAAGCCCCAAAATCATCTAAAGATAACCTCAAGAAGGTTCCGAGTTCTCAGGCCTAACTGGGAGTATCTTCTTGTACTCAGTGTCAGGAGAATATGCACCAATTACTCTAAGTTTGGTCTCAAAAGGGCAAGATAAAGTTCCAGAGTAACAAAAGTACTTCTATTAGTAACGCCTTTTAACACCTCTGGGAAACAATTCTTACTTGTAATCCTATTGACTGTATGAACTCTCTTCGGGGTTTTCGACCATTGCTAAAGATTACAGATACTTTGAACACCCAGATACTTTGATACCCAGATACTTTGATACCCAGATACTTTGAACACCCAGATACTTTGATACCCAGATACTTTGAACACCCAGATAATTTGATACCCAGATACTTCGAACAACCTGACTTCGCAATTTCAGAAATGTTTACCTGATATCTAGTGTCTTTGTTTTCGTGTAATTAGAACTCTTCATTTGAGCTTCCTACATTTTATGAAATGTAAATGTAAATCTTGTTTATTCTGAAATACAATGTATTATTTATATGTATGAAGGTTCCTCTCCTCTGTTCCGCTCTCTGATGTCAATGTGTTTATGCTGATCTATGTAGTGTGAAAACCTTGAAGCGGCGCAGTTTAGACAGAGCTTCTGAGTCTATGTCCATCTCTGTTTCTTATTGTTATGACCACACATACACCAATATGATTATATTATGGCTGGTGCATGACGCAGTCAAACTGTATAGTAAATTATTAGTTGATTAGCCTAACATTACCATTACTCTTGTATCTCTAGTTTCTTTTTGGTAATACGCTAGTTCATAGCAGAAGTTTAAGGTCGTGTTTCATACAACTATCATTGCATGTCTAATTATTGGGATGTTAAATAGGACATGTTAGAGGTATTATGATATCGTGTATATATTATTACTAGCTGTACCCGGCCACTCGTTGCTGGGACTCAGCAATGCACATGCATTGCTGAGTCACAGCAACCTTCTCCTGTCTACCAGTCCTCCCCACCATTCCCCACTCCCCCTTCCCCTCGTCCTTCCCACCAATCCCCCTCCCCCTTCCCATTGTCTTCCCCACCATCCCACACTCCACCGTCCCCTTGTCCTTCTAGCCATTCCCCACTCCACCATCCCCTTGTCCTCCCTACCTTCTCTCACTCCCCCGTCCCCTCGTCTTCCCTATATACCCAGATACTAGAGGTATTACCCAACATGGAGGGACGGGGGACCCCCTGCCCTGTCCCCTCATCCTCCCCACCATTACTCATTCCCCTGTCCCCATATCCTCCCCACCAACCCTCAATCCGTCCCCTCGTCCTCCCCACCATTCCCCACTCCCTCGTCCGATGCATTCCCAAATGATCTGATGTTCCCATCAGAAAATTGGGAACATCAAGTTATCTGATGTTCCTGTTACGGCCACTTTGGGTCGCACCCGGGTTCTTTGCTGGAGGAACCAAAGTACTAGTATCCGACCCCAAGTCGATAGTGGCTTTCAAGGAGTGAGCTTGGTAATGCAAGTAAAACACAAGGGGGGGGGGGGAGTTGAAAGGAGTACGACACTTCATCCTTTATCAATATATTCACATATCACTTTCCTATCACCTTAAATAGAACCATAAACGAAGTATTACTACACTGATATATACACATGTGTCGCTCTCATAGGACACTAAGTGCTCCTCGATGCTCATGCTATGCAGCCTTGTCAACTTCCGTGTTTCCTCAACACACAGTACCGTCCTTAAGCAGTACTGGGAAACACCAGCGAGTCTACCCTAGCCATGGACCAGCCTATCTACAGTCTCACTAGGTTCTCCATGTGAACGCCCACAATCACTCTCCAGCCTGGTGTTGGCAGAGAACATCAGCCTCACGCTGCTGGGCCTCTACACGAACAAATACAAGGGTAGCGAACCCCTGGCAGGAGCTTCTTGCAACTAGCTAGTTACACTCCTACGTAGCACCTCACTGTCGGTCGTCTCTTCCTTTAGCCAGTCCCGGGATAAGCCGAATTCTGTCACTGCCACTTCACAGGTAGACAGCAGATACTACTCGGTTCCTCTTCGGCGGCGGCTCACTGCTCACGTGAAGCAGAATGGAGTACAGAGATAATAGGCTGCCCTGGGTAGACTAACCATCTCCCTACCACTGCAACCTTACGTCGCCTCTGTGGATACAGACACGTCATGAGTAAACTGGCCAGTACTTACGAAACTAGGACATGCCACTTACGGACTCTGACATTGACATTCACCTCCTCTCACAATAGATGGCGCTGATTTCTAGGTCCACCTCACCAGAGGTCAGCTACAGCGACTCTTCGGGCTGACCAAGGCAGGAATCTAGCGTCTCTTGCAGGTATCATACTGCCAACACCAGATTGAGTCGTCCATTTAATGGGGGTTTAGGGAGCAGACTCACAGATGGCGTTGACGTCGCTACTCCATACTCCGACGATGGAGTCGGATTCGTAACAGTTCCCATCACTGAAATAAAAAAAAAACAATTAAAAAAAAGAAATGAAAAATGATGAAAAAATCGTTGGTGGTGGCGGAGGTCCATGTGTCTGCGGCTGTCAGTGTCGATGTTTCTTCTAGTGAAGTGCTTGTGGAGCTTGTTTCTGGTGAGTCGCCTGCGTCGGATGGTTTCGGTTCTGCGTAGTGGGGTGGTTCCTCCTGCTGGTGAGCGTGGTGACCTGGTGGTGGTGTTAAAGAAGACTGCTCGCTCTGGGGGTTCCGTGTCCCCAGTTTCGTCCCCTGGTTCATCGGCAGTGGTTTTGCCGCTTCTCCTGCGGTGTCGGGTGTGGGGTTGCCGTCTGGGCGGCCTTCGTCTTCTTCTTCCGTGTCTTTTGCCTCCCTTCGCTCTGCCTTACCTCATTATGCAACTACTGCCGCCCAGCTCTGGGTGCTGCCACTTTCGGCTGATCTGGTGATTCCCGAGTTTATGCACGCCCCCTGAAGCAGGGGGATCATTGACCTACCGACAGAGAGTACTTAGTGTGGGAGGCCTATAAGCGGAAATATCCTCTGCATTATTTTCCTGAGAAACATTCGCCTCCAATTGACGTGTTTCCTGAGAAACATTTGCCTCCCATTGACGTGTTTCCTCCTTTTAAGTGATTTTTTGTGTGTGTGTGTGCTATGTGTTGTGTGTTGTGTCCGTTTGTGTGCGTGGGATGCGTTTGAGTGCGTGTGTGTGTGGGAGTATTATATTTAATTTGTTGAAGATATGTATTTGTACCTCTCTGTGTGATTTTCAGGGCCAGTTGGCTTGTTTTGTGTTGTTTCAAGAGTTGGGTTGTTGGGTGCGGGTTTGGGTACTTTGTTATTGTACTGCTGAACTGCTGTGCTTATTGTTTCTGTTGTCGGCCCTTCAGGCCGATCTTTTGTGTATTTGGTAATTTCTAACTTTGTGCATTTGTGATTAGTGCTTTTGTGATCTGTTTGCCTTACGTATGCTTGTCTGTACGCTTAAAACTGGACGACAAGTCTTGCACTGTTCTTTTTCTACTATCTTGCATTATGTTTGGTTTTTGTTGTCGGCCCTTCAAGCCGATATTTTTGTGATTTTGTATTTTGTGTAGTTTTCTTGTGTTTATTTCCAATACCCTCCTGTATTGTATTGTTGTTATTTTTTTCTGTGTTACATTGTGTTTATGCTCATTGTTGTGTTTTTGTTGTCGGCCCTTCAGGCCGGTTTTTAGTGTATTTGTCTTTCTATGTTTTGTGCTTTTGTATTTGTGTTTGTGTTCTGTTTGTTTGTTCTTGTTTTATTGTATTTATTCGCGTGCATGCATGTAAAAGTAAAACAAATAAAACAAAATATTTTTTTTACTAATGTATGACGCCACCAACCTGCCAGGTGGGTTAGTGTACCACTGCGCCGGGTTGGAGCTTGGTGTCAGCCAGTCCCAACACTAGTTAACAGTTAATGCCTGGTACTGATTTCGATAATTGTGTGTAAGTTCCTTGATGTGATTACGAGAGCTGTGTTTAAGCT
>WNGS01157957.1:6498-38317 GCA_020271785.1 Procambarus virginalis
ATATACTTAGCATGAATAAGGAGTCTCAATGAAATATACTTATATAATGGTTGTAAAATCCATATCCCTAGCTTTTAGTGTTTAAAAGGGAAAAATTAACGCCACACCAAACTGGGGAGCAGATTATTATTGTATATAACTGATCCAGGTTCTTCTCTTTATAAGGAGTTCAAGAAATGGCTATTAGAGTTCAACAGCAGCAAGTGTAAAGTGATTGAAATGGGAACGTGTGCCACAGACAGGAAAACGGTACACAGTGAAGGGAAACTATAGCTCACTATAACGATTAAAGACAAAGACCTCGGAGTGGAGTGAACATCAAGCCATCCTCCAAAGACACACATAAACAGGATAACATCAGCAGCATATTCTACAATCTCAGAACGTAGTTTAGGAACTTAAATAAGGAGATATCTACATTACTGTACACTGCTTAGCAAGATTAGTACACTGTAAGATTAATCTTTGAGTATGCTGCCGAATCGTGGAGCTCCAATCTTTTAAAAACACACAAGAAAACTAGAAAAGGTTCAGAGGTTGGTAATGGTTCTCATCCAGGAATTGCGAGGAATGAGATATAAAGGAAGATTGAAAGAACTAGACCTGACGTCACTGGAGAAAAATATACGTATCCCTTGACAGAAGCCTATAAACTACTTTTGGGGGGGGGGTTACTGACAAAATTAAAAAATAAAAGATACTCAAAGATTAATACCAGTAGCACGAGAGGACATAGTTGGAAGCTTGAGAAGCAAAAGAGTCATAAAAAGTTAGTTTTCTTTCGGCGTAAGAGTAGTGAGGAAAGACAGGGTCCAAGAGCATACACACACACACACACACACACACACACACACTACGGGAATTGAACCTCACTTCGTTGGAAGACAGAAGACTTAGGGGGGACATGATCACCACATTTAAGATTCTCGGGAAATCGACAGGGTTGATAGAGACAGGCTATTTAACACAAGGGGCACACGCACAAGGGGACACAGGTGGAAACTGAGTGCCCAAATGAGCCACAGAGATATTAGAAAGAACTTTTTAGTGTCAGAGTGGTTGACAAATGGAATGCATTAGGAAGCGATGTGGTGGAGGCTGACTCCATACACAGTTTCAAGTGTAGATATGATAGAGCCCAATAGGCTCAGGAACCTGAACACCTGTTGATTAACGGTTGAGAGGCGGGACCAAAGAGCCAGAGCTCAACCCCCGCAAGCACAACTAGGTGAGTACAACTAGGTGAGTACACACACACACACACACACACACACACACACACACACACACACACACACACACACACACACACACACACACACACACACACACAAAATTAATGAGAAGAGTTGTGACAGACGAGGATTGTAGGATCCTCCAAGAGGACTTAAACAGTTGCAGAGATGGTCAGGGAAATGGCTACTGGAGTTTAACACCAGTAAATGTAAAGTTATGGAAATGGGATCAGGTGATAGGAGACCAAAGGGACAGTACACAATGAAGGGGAACAGCCTACCTGTAACGATTCGAGAAAGAGATCTGGGAGTGGATGTGACACCTAATCGATCTCCTGAGGCACATATAAATAGGATAACGACAGCAGCGTACTCTACACTGGCGAAAATTAGAACTTCATTCAGAAACCTAAATGAGGAGGCTTTCAGGGCGCTTTACACTGCCGACGTGAGACCTGTCTTAGAGTATGCCGCGCCATCATGGAGCCCCCACCTGAAGAAACACATAAGGAAACTGGAGAAGGTTCAGAGGTTTGCGACGAGGTTTGTCCCAGAGTTACGAGGGATGGGATATGAAGAGCGTCTGAAGGAACTGAACCTTACGACACTAGAGAAAAGAAGGGAGAGAGGAGATATGATAGGAACATATAAAATACTCAGGGGAATTGACAAAGTGGAAATAGATGAAATGTTCACACTTAATAATAACAGAACGAGGGGACATGGGTGGAAACTGGAAACTCAGATGAGTCACAGAGATGTTAGGAAGTTTTCATTTAGCGTGAGAGTAGTGGAAAAATGGAATGCACTTGGGGAACAGGTTGTGGAAGCAAATACTATTCATACTTTTAAGACTAGGTATGATAGGGAAATAGGACAGGAGTCATTGCTGTAAACAACCGATGGCTGGAAAGGCGGGATCCAAGAGTCAATGCTCGATCCTGCAAGCACAAATAGGTGAGTACACACACACACACACACACACACACACACACACACACACACACACACACACACCACACACACACACACACACACACACATATATATAAATGCACAATAATCTAACAAGTTCCAATATCTACCTACCAGGCCTAAACACCAACTTAATATAAGATTTTAGATTCAGGAAGAACCTCTTTAAATATTGGTTAGTAAGCAAGGTTGTTAGTCTGTGGCATTAATTACCAGGGTACCAGATGCGGGATCGTTGAGTTGTTTCAAGCGTAGGTTAGACACTAATCAGCAAGTTTGGTTAGGTCAAATTTGAGGCGGCCTCTTGTCAGTCACTAAACTTTCTGTAGTTTCCTTCTTGGGTTCTAGGATTATTTTGATTATACTTAGTCGAGGGGGTGGGGGGGGGGGGGGGGGGGGGGGGGTGGGAGGGGTCTTGCTCCGTTATTTCTCCATCCCCAATCATCCCTTTGACTTCCCCCTTCCCTTCGTCCCTGTGCCTCCTCCTCCCATTCGTAGCACTGTCCACGAACACAGTTGATCTTTAAAATTAAAATTTTTTATTTTTTGTTAATGATGTCAACTGAGGTATCATATTTTTCCTCGTGGTCTATATAGGCCTCGTAAGTCTCTTACGTGGGTTACTAATACCTCTTTATCACAAGACTGGCAATAATGTATTGTTATACACTGACCAGTTAGTTGCTTGTGTATTATACACTGACCAGTTAGTTGCTTGTGTATTATACACTGACCAGTTAGTTGCTTGTGTATTATACACTGACCAGTTAGTTGTTTGTGTGTTATACACTGAGCAGTTGCTTGTGTGTTATACACTGAGCAGTTGCTTGTGTGTTATACACTGAGCAGTTTCTTGTGTGTTATACACTGAGCAGTTGCTTGTGTGTTATACACTGAGCAGTTAGTTGCTTATGTGTTATACACTGACCAGTTGCTTGTGTGTTATACACTGACCAGTTGCTTGCGTGTTATACACTGACCAGTTGCTTGTGTGTTATACACTGACCAGTTGCTTGTGTGTTATACACTGACCAGTTACTTGTGTGTTATACACTGACCAGTTGCTTGTGTATTATACACTGACCAGTTGCTTGTGTATTATACGCCTACCAGTTAGTTGCTTGTGTATTATACACCTACCAGTTAGTTGCTTGTGTGTTTACATTGACTAGTTTAAATTTCAATTTCAAATTCAGTTGATTGTTTTGCAATGAATACAAAGTTTATTGTTTTAAATTCACAAGTTGCTTGTGTTATATTTTGACCAGGAATGCATAAATATTAGTATAATATTAGCACATTCTTCGACTGTAGAATATGCAAATTATTTTGATAATAATAATATTAATAATATTAAAAAATTGTGAAAATAATTTTGAATGAAAAACATTTGAATATGAATTTGAATCGAATCCTTCAATCATATCATACTGTCATCCCATTTACTGTATTTGTTTAATCTCCTTAAACGTGTGTCTGTTTTTAAGCGTACTGATTGTTTTCTAATATTTGTTCTCATCAAAACACAATTCAAAGACCATTAATCCTCTTTGATGGCTTTCCTTAATGTTTTGCGGAACTGGCCATAAGCTCTCGTCACGAAGATGCTTCTGGTTCCTTGTGAGTCAGATCCTTAACGATGTCTCTACGTGCAGTTGCCTTCACTCATGATAGCCGTTCTTATGTGTGTGTGTGTGTGCGTATGTCTTATTTCAGGCCAAACTCCTTAATTGTCTAAGTGGTGTGAGTTCGGTTAACTTGTTTCTTAAGGAATTTAGTTTTGTCAAGTTTATTTTTCTGGTAAGAAGTTGATATCCAGGTGTAAGTAATTCCAGCTCACACTGATTTCTGGTGGCTGTTCGGTGCTAAATATTCGCAGGAAAAGGGTGCATTCTAAATTATGTAATGTTTTGCTTTCAAAACTACTTTAATTTTTTAAATTCGAATTTATAAAAGGCAGAGTTTGAATATTGCAAACTATTCAAAATGGGGAACGTCTCTCACATTTTTTTTTATCTATGTCAAATTTAATATTTTCTTATACATGCATGGATATGTTTACCCGGAGAGAGAGAGAGAGGGAGGGGGGGTGCCCAAGGATACATAAGGTGCAGCCAATGGAAAATTCCCTGCATGAGGGGCTTTCATTGTTAACAGGCAGGTTCTATTTTTTAATCCATGTGTATGTGCATATATGAATAAAAATTCGTATGTGTTACCATTCTAGGCATTTACATAACGTTCGCAAAATGCACAAACAACATTCAGCACCTTCCCATACCTAAATCATCTCCTGAATATTTCATAATAACTTAATAACATAACAAAGGAACTGCAGAAGACATATTTGCCATCAAAAGATGAACCTCCATTTATATCCACCAAAACTTATATATTTGTCTAATTTAACCATATATAACATCTCATGTTTTTCTGTGCTTACTGAGGGGATAGTTAACACAAGGGACGAATTCACATGCACGGGTTGTACCACATGTTGCAGATTTTATCTTCAAAGCTGAAATCGCACACATGAATGACAGCTGACTTGCAATAGGGACAGTCACACTGGCGTTTGGATTGACCACTACTATTTGTATTCGCAGATAGGCTCTCTCATGCAGGGCACAGATTTGAAGAGCTGGATAGCTTTCAAGTCACTGGGTTCGTGCCTCACCTAGCCTGTTTCTTAAAACAAATGCAGCAAATTAAAAGAGAGATTAAAAGCCCCATTACATTGGATTAATGAAACATTGTAATCATTAACACGGGTCAGCACTGCTATTTTCCATTCATGCTTATATCCACGAATAAAAATACCAAAGAAAGGAATACAGACATTATCACTCCGGCACGAGAAATGTACTCACGCACGTTCGTCTACTCCAGCCCACCTCTCCAACACACTTCTGATTCTAAAGTGGAACTATGACCAGTTGCTTGTGTGTTATACACTGACCAGTTGTTTGTGTGTTATACACTGACCAGTTGCTTGTATGTTATACATTGGCCAGTTGCTTGTACGTTATACACTGACCAGTTAGTTGCTTGTGTGTTATACACTGACCAGTTAGTTGCTTGTGCGTTATACATTGACCAGTTAGTTGTTTGTGTATTATACATTGACCAGTTGCTTGTGTGTTATACACTAGCCAGTTAGTTGCTTGTATTTTATACACTGACCAGTTGCTTGGACGTTATACACTGACCAGTTGCTTGTATTTTATACACTGACCAGTTAGTTTGTATTTTATACACTGACCAGTTGCTTGGACGTTATACACTGACCAGTTGCTTGTATTTTATACACTGACCAGTTAGTTGTTTGTATTTTATACACTGACCAGTTGCTTGGACGTTATACACTGACCAGTTAGTTGTTTGTATTTTATACACTGACCAGTTGCTTGGACGTTATACACTGACCAGTTAGTTGCTTGTGTGTTATACACTGACCAGTTGCTTGTGTGTTATACATTGACCAGTTAGTTGCTTGTGTGTTATACACTGACCAGTTGCTTGTGTGTTATACACTGACCAGTTGCTTGTGTGTTATACATTGACCAGTTAGTTGTGTGTTATACACTGACCAGATGCTTGTGTGTTTACATTGACTGGGTTAATTTTCAATTTCAATTTCAGTTGATTGTTTTGAAATCAATTCTAAGTTGATTTTTATACATATGACAAGTTGAGTATGTTATACATTGACCAGAAATGCATAAATATTTGTAGAATATTAGCATATTCTGCAACTACAGAATATGCTAATTGTTTTGATAATAATAATATTAATAATAAAATTTTGTGAAAATAATGTTGAATGAAAAACATTTGAATATGAATTTGAATCGAATCCTTCAATCATATCATACTGTCATCCCATTTACTGTATTTGTTTAATCTCCTTAAACGTGTGTCTGTTTTTAAGCGTACTGATTGTTTTCTAATATTTGTTCTCATCAAAACACAATTCAAAGACCATTAATCCTCTTTGATGGCTTTCCTTAATGTTTTGCGGAACTGGCCATAAGCTCTCGTCACGAAGATGCTTCTGGTTCCTTGTGAGTCAGATCCTTAACGATGTCTCTACGTGCAGTTGCCTTCACTCATGATAGCCGTTCTTATGTGTGTGTGTGTGTGCGTATGTCTTATTTCAGGCCAAACTCCTTAATTGTGTAAGTGGTGTGAGTTCGGTTAACTTGTTTCTTAAGGAATTTAAGTTTTTTCAAGTTTGTTTTCTTGCAAGGAGTGTACGCTATTTCAGCTCACACTGATTTCTGGTGGCTGGTTGGTGCTAAATAGTCGCTGCAACATTGTTCACTCTAAATTATGAGACGTTTAGCTTTCCAAAACTTTTTTATTTCTTTAAATTCGTGTTTGTGAGAGTCGGATTTTGAATTTTGCAAACTATACAAAATGGGAAACGTCTTTCACATTCATTTACAGTATCTATATAAATTTCATATCCTCTTATACATGCATGTATATCCGGGGGGGGGAGAGAAGGTTGCCCAGGGATGAATAAGGCGCAGCCATTAGTAAATTTCCAGCATGAGGGGCTTTCACAGCTAACAGGCAGGCTTTATTTTTTAGTTCATGTGTATGTGCATATATGAATAAAAATTCGTATGTGTTACCATTCTAGGCATTTACATAGCATTTGCAAAACGCACAAACAATATTCAGCACCTTCCCACACCTAAATCATCTCCTGAATATTTGATAATAACGTAAGTACATAACAAAGGAACTGTAGAAGACATATTGGCCATCAAAAGATGAACCTCCATTTAAGTCCACCATAACTTATATATTTGTCAAATATATATATATATAACATCTCATGTTTTTCTGTGCTTACTGGGGGGACGACACAAAGGGACGAATTAACACAAGTTAATTAACACAAGGGACGAATTCACATGCACGGGTTGTACCACATGTTGCAGATTTTATCTTCAAAACTGCAATCGCCCACACGAATGACAGCTGACTTGCAATAGGGACAGTCACACTGGCGTTTGGATTGATGACTACTATTTGTATTCACACATAGGCTCTCTCATGCAGGGCACAGATTTGAAGAGGTAGGTCTCTTTCAGGTCACTGGGTTCCTGCCTCACCTAACTTGTTTCTTAAAACAAATAAAGCAAATTAAAAGAGAGAGAGAGATTTAAATCTGCATTAAATTGGATTAGTGAAATATTGTAAATGATTAACACGGGTCAGCACTGCTATTTTCCACCCATGTTTATTTCCATGAGTAAAAATACCAAGGAAAGGAATATTGACGCTATCAATCCGCCTCGGGAAATAGGCACGCACGTTCGTCTACTCCAGCTACTACTCCAACACACTAGAGTAGATAATAATAATATTATCTACTCAAATATAATATTATACAAGACTCTAGAGTGGGACTATCAGTCCAAGTCCGCAGCCTCCTGCCTTGAGAGTCTGGTTCCAGTACTCCTCAGAGTATGGTCTCCTGATAAAGATTCTGATGAGACCAGAAACTACCCATGGTACAGGTTTCCAGGTGAACAGTAAGCTTATTAGGTGCCTCATTAATTCTCATTAAGGGGATTCGTTAACATACGTTCTCTCTTAAGATCTCTTATTCTCTACAACAATCTCGTAATTATTTAAGTACCATCGAAACTATGAGATGCAGAGCCAAGGCAGAAACAATATGAATACACACACACACACACACACACACACACACACACACACACACACACACACACACACACACACACACACACACACGCAGGTGGGCGAGGACAGGTACACAGAGAATGATAAAGAGGTGTGTGAAGAACTCAACAAAAGGTTCCAGGAGGTCTTTACAATAGAACAGGGAGAAGTCACGGCGCTAGTAGAGGTGGCAACAAACTAGGTGACCTTGGAAAGGTTCGAAATTACAAGAGATGAGGTCAAGAAGCATCTATTGGAGCTGGATGTGAGAAAAGCTGTTGGGCCGGATGGAATCTCACCATGGGTATTGAAAGAGTGTGCAGGAGCACTTTGCTTGCCACTCTCCATAGTGTATAGTAGGTCACTGGAAACGGGAGACCTACCAGAAACATGGAAGACTGCTAATGTAGTACCAATATTTAAAAAGGGTGACAGACAAGAGGCACTGAACTACAGGCCAGTGTCCTTAACTTGTATACCATGCAAGGTGATGGAGAAGATTGTGAGAAAAAACCTAGTAACACATCTGGAGAGAAGAGACTTCGTGACAACCCATCAACATGGGTTCAGGGAGGGTAAATCTTGCCTTACAGGCTTGATAGAATTCTACGATCAGGTGACAAAGATTAAGCAAGAAAGAGAAGGATGGGCGGACTGCATTTTTTTGGACTGTCGGAAAGCCTTTGACACAGTACCCCATAAAAGGTTGATGCATAAGCTGGAGAAACAGGCAGGAGTAACTGGTAGGGCGCTCCAGTGGATAAGGGAGTACCTAAGCAATAGGAAGCAGAGAGTTACAGTGAGGGGTGAGACCTCAGACTGGCGTGAAGTCACCAGTGGAGTCCCACAGGGCTCTGTACTTGGACCTATCCTGTTTCTGATATACGTAAATGATCTCCCAGAGGGTATAGACTCATTCCTCTCAATGTTTGCTGACGACGCCAAAATTATGAGAAGGATTAAGACAGAGGAGGACAGCTTGAGGCTTCAAGAAGACCTGGACAAGCTGCAGGAATGGTCGAACAAATGGCTGTTAGAGTTTAACCCAAGCAAATGTAATGTAATGAAGATAGGGGTAGGAAGCAGGAGACCAGATACAAGGTATCATTTGGGAGATGAAATACTTCAAGAGTCAGAGAGAGAGAAAGACCTGGGGGTTGATATCACGCCAGACCTGTCCCCTGAAGCTCATATCAAGAGGATAACATCAGCAGCATATGCCAGGTTGGCTAACATAAGAACGGCCTTTAGAAACTTGTGTAAGGAATCTTTCAGAACATTATATACCACATATGTCAGACCAATCCTGGAGTATGCGGCTCCAGCATGGAGTCCCTATCTAGTCAAGCATAAGACTAAACTGGAAAAGGTTCAAAGGTTTGCCACCAGACTAGTACCCGAGCTGAGAGGTATGAGCTACGAGGAGAGACTACGGGAATTAAACCTCACTTCGTTGGAAGACAGAAGAGTTAGGGGGGACATGATCACCACATTCAAGATTCTCAGGGGAATCGACAGGGTTGATAAAGACAGGCTATTTAACACAAGGGGCACACGCACTAGGGGACACAGGTGGAAACTGAGTGCCCAAATGAGCCACAGAGATATTAGAAAGAACTTTTTTAGTGTCAGAGTGGTTGACAAATGGAATGCATTAGGAAGCGATGTGGTGGAGGCTGACTCCATACACAGTTTCAAGTGTAGATATGATAGAGCCCAATAGGCTCAGGAACCTGAACACCAGTTGATTGACGGTTGAGAGGCGGGACCAAAGAGCCAGAGCTCAACCTCCGCAAGCAGAACTAGGTGAACTAGGTGAGTACACACACACACGGGGGGGGGCGACCTTGCCAGTCACCTCGGAAACACTGCCCAGTTCACTATTGGAAGCCGGGCCTCGTATAAGGCAAGTTCTTAGCTACATTAATGGGTTTATTTTGGTGACGCTTGTGTTTATGTCTGAGCTAGGAGGAGGGGGGGAGGAGGGGGGAGGAGGAAGAGAGAGGAGGGGTGATAAAAACGGAGGTGAAGGAGGAGGGAATGTAGAGAAAAATGAAATTGATATGGAAGATGGGAGTAAGACGGAGGTAAAAGTAGAAGGGGAGAAAGAGAGAGACGGAAGTGGGGCAGAGGAAGAGAGATGAGGTCAAAGGAAGATAGGAGGGGTGAAGAAGGAAGAGAGGAGATGGGCGGAGGATAATTAGTCGAGGAGGAACAGAGAAATGTGGGGAAAGAATTAGAGGCACGAGAGAGGTGGAGAAAACATAGAAAGAGAAGGAAAGAGGCAAAATACAAAATAACAAAGAAGGGAACTGAAAAAAAATAAATAGAAAGGAAAGCTGAGAAAATGAACGAATAACGAGGTCAAAGAGATGGGGATGAAATATATAGACTTGGGCTGGTCACCTCGAACACCAGGACCTATACAACACCGCAGAGATATACGCGGACTTGCTTTTTATACGAACAAGTCCAATGTTCTCAAGTCTTCCCAGCTAGGCCAATTTGCGTGGAGAGTACACAGAAGTTGGCAGTCACAACACAAGCCGCTCAGCCGTCAATAGTGGGCAGTCACAACACAAGGCGCTCAGCCGTCCAGAGTCGCTCGCTGACTGGGGCGTCTCCTTACTTCTTTCTCACCTTTTCTCACTACTTTTTTATCTTTCCTCCCCTCTTTCTCACATTTCCTTCCATAAGCCAGGCACGCATATTCCCTCACTTCTCACACTTTTTTATGTTCTTCCTCACCTCTCTCACACACACACACACTCCCTATGTCTCTCACCTCTCACAAAGTTTTCCACCTTCCACATATTCTCCCACGCTCTTCCCCTTCACCCTACCACATTCTCCCCCTCCTTCCCCACCCTCCCACATCATTTGGGAGATGAAATACTTCAAGAGTCAGAGAGAGAGAAAGACCTGGGGGTTGATATCACGCCAGACCTGTCCCCTGAAGCTCATATCAAGAGGATAACATCAGCAGCATATGCCAGGTTGGCTAACATAAGAACGGACTTTAGAAACTTGTGTAAGGAATCTTTCAGAACATTATATACCACATATGTCAGACCAATCCTGGAGTATGCGGCTCCAGCATGGAGTCCCTATCTAGTCAAGCATAAGACTAAACTGGAAAAGGTCAAAGGTTTGCCACCAGACTAGTACCCGAGCTGAGAGGTATGAGCTACGAGGAGCGACTGCAGGAATTAAACCTCACTTCGTTGGAAGACAGAATAGAGTTAGGGGGGACATGATCACCACATTCAAGATTCTCAGGGGAATCGACAGGGTTGATAAAGACAGGCTGTTTAACACAAGGGGCACACGCACTAGGGGACACAGGTGGAAACTGAGTGCCCAAATGAGCCACAGAGATATTAGAAAGAACTTTTTTAGTGTCAGAGTGGTTGACAAATGGAATGCATTAGGAAGCGATGTGGTGGAGGCTGACTCCATACACAGTTTCAAGTGTAGATATGATAGAGCCCAATAGGCTCAGGAAACTGTACACCTGTTGATTGACGGTTGAGAGGCGGGACCAAAGAGCCAGAGCTCAACCCCCGCAAGCACAACTAGGTGAGTACAACTAGGTGAGTACACCCTTCCTCACTATCCCTTACTCTTCCCCACCCTCCCTCACTCTCCCACACTCTCCTCCACCCTCCCACACCCTCCCACACCCTCCCTCACCCTCCCACACCGTCCCACACCCTCCAAGGCTACATACAACACACACAGTCTCACTTCTCTGGTATTTGGCATAATAGTAACCCGCTTCATATTATTATTTATAAAAATTATTATACATTGGACTAAGTTATTTTGCCATTTATACAATAATTCTATCTTTTTAAGTGTTGTATCTTCAATAGGGTAAGTTTATTTTGTGCAATTATAGATTTAGTTGAACTCTGCACAAGCTGCAACAATAACTGTTTTTCTTTGCAACTTTAAGTTGAGGAGAAAAAATTTGTGTTTGTTGGGAAAGTTTTTTTTTTGCAGTTTGGCCTTGTAATGAAATATAGGCAGGTTTTAATGAAAGTTTGGCTGGCATGCAAGGACCTGGGGGCTGATCCGCGTGATTGTTGGCGTTGGTATCCAGCGATGGGTGGATTATTGTGGGGTGTGGTGCTCATCCTGTTGGGTGGCGGCACAAAGATGATTAGCTTGGTTCACTCAGTGGTGCTCAGACTACAGCCCTGACCTCAGCCCTGACTACAGCCCTGACTACAGCCCTGACTACAGCCCTGACTACAACCCTGACTACAACCCTGACTACAGCCCTGACTACAGCCCTGACTACAGCCCTGACTACAGCCCTGACTACAACCCTGACTACAGCCCTGACTACAACCCTGACTACAGCCCTGACTACAGCCCTGACTACAGCCCTGACTACAGCCCTGACTACAATCCTGACTACAACCTGACTACAGCCCTGACTACAGCCCTGACTACAGCCCTGACTACAACCCTGACTACAGCCCTGACTACAACCCTGACTACAGCCCTGGCTACAGCCGTGACTACAGCCCTGACTACAGCCCTGACTACAACCCTGACTACAGCCCTGACTACAGCCCTGACTACAGCCCTGANTTCAGGCATTGCCATCCGATCAGCACAGAGATAATATACAACTCCTCACAGAAATCCAACATATAGGAAAAGAAGCCCATAATCTAGGGCCGTCAGTTACCCTAAATTGGATACCAAGTCACATTGGCATAGATGGTAATGAAAAGGCAGACTCACTAGCAAAAACTGCCACTGCTCTACCTGTTGTACAGGTTCAAATACCTCCAAGTTTTTCACAGATTAAGAAGCAAATCAAGAAGAAAAATACGCCCAACTATCAAAAGTCGCCACAGAGCCAAAGTAGCGGTAGGAAGATCCACTGCGATATGGTACGAACAAGCCACAGGGCACTACTCTTTCAAGCCTGACAAAAAGATATCCAGAGACATTGCAGTAGCCATACACAGACTCAGACTTGCTTACAAATACTGCTGGGAGGTAATATACCCAATAGTTAAAAAGAGAGTCATATCTGTGGAACAGAAGCAAAGGCGCCACTATTGCACTACTTACTGGAGTGTGAAGCTACTGAAGCCCTGCGCATCAGACTCAACATTAATCCAACGACAGCAGCTGCATTAAATGCACATTCCACCGCGACTATAATGATTAGAAAAGCCGTTGAGGAAGGGGGACTCACTAGTGAACATTCTGCATCTACATCCGCCACCAAGATAATGTTATTAAAACAAGACTAAAACCAGTGCACTAAAACAGAAGCGAAAAAGAAACAGGGAAAAAGGAGGAATCCCCACCTCCATTTAAAACTTTGACCCAAATATCACAGTAACAAGGTTATCGCAAATAACCGATCTAAATTACAGGTTCATCATATTCCGTGCTACATGGACATTTTGTTCTGAGTAGCTAAATCTAAAACAACAACAACAGAAGAATTTGTCTTTGAGAATGTGAGGTGAGACCTTACGAAACGGATCACTACACGTTAGACACAAATAATAAATAAAAATGAACTTTGGAGAGTTAAATTTGTAATCTTTCTGCTTCAGTGAAGAAAAAGATAAAGAATATCGAAAAGATTCGTGGTAGAACCATAAATCTAAAACTTTCTGTCGTTTTCAACGAAATATGTTTAAAAGAAAGACTGCTACCAATATATATATATGTATATATATATATATATATATATATATATATATATATATATATATATATATATATATATATATATATCTGGTTGTTAAACTTAAGCTTTCGTTGGGAGGTTCCGATATAGTTATTAGTTATTCCGTTAAGTTTCATAACTCTGTTTGTCTTGCTTGGTATGGTTCAGCATTTTGTGAAGCCTTTTATTTTAATAAACTAGAATTAAGGCTGGATTCTTATGAGCTCAAGAATATTTTAGGATCTTTCACATTCTACTAGATTTTCAATTAATAGTTTTCCTTGCTTCTGTTGGTGTAAATCAATAAATTTACATACAAAGAAACATATATAAAGATGTTTAATTGTATAGTGAAATTTAATTTTAAGTTGGAGAAAAGGCACTTTGTTAACAACATGAATGATTGATACACTTTCAGCTTGAAGGGGGCCTTTGTAGCTAACAGGATGGAGCGATTTTAGTTGAAAAGTGGTGAGGTATTTATAAATTAGCCGAGTCGTCGACGTCTCATGTAAACAAGGAGTGTACGTGTTCTTTTTAGTGAATAAATTGAGAAATTATAAATATATGGGAAGGACTTTTTTTTCTTGAGGCAGAACAAAACATCAGAGGTGGAATGACTTCATTTAAAGAAAGACTTTTTACAAAATGTCGTAAATCTTGATGTATTACATAAGGACTCTATGACTGTCTATACTTTAAATGATGCATTAATTAAAGATTCCATGACTTTCTACACCTGGATTGATGAATGACTTTAAGGACTCCATGACTGTGAACACTTGGAACTGATGCATGACTTAAGGATCCCCATGACTGTGAACACTGGAACTGATGCATGACTTAAGGATCCCCATGACTGTGAACACTGGAACTGATGCATGACTTAAGGATCCCCATGACTGTGAACACTGGAACTGATGCATGACTTAAGGATCCCCATGACTGTGAACACTTGCAACTGATGCATGACTTAAGGACCCCATGACTGTGAACACTTGCAACTGATGCATGACTTAAGGACTCCATGACTGTGAACACTGGAACTGATGCATGACTTAAGGACTCCATGACTGTGAACACTTGCAACTGATGCATGCCGTAAGGATCCCCATGACTGTGAACACTGGAACTGATGCATGACTTAAGGATCCCCATGACTGTGAACACTTGGAACTGATGCATGACTTAAGGATCCCCATGACTGTGAACACTGGAACTGATGTATGATTTAAGGACTCCATGACTGTGAACACTGGAATTGATGCCTGACTTAAGGACTCCATGACTGTGAACACTTTGATACAGGGGAGTTAAAGACACAGAATGATGCACTACACATGGATCATGTGTAGCAACAGCGGCTGGCATCTCCTTTCCTCGCCTGCTCCGTCAACTCGGGTAATAAAGACAATGAGATTTCAATCACTCGATCAAAACTGGACTTTATTTGAAAACAATCGATCATCAACAGCAACATAACCACTAGAACTAGAGTTTTGTCGTATATTTCTGTCTTTTGTTATTGCACTTGGGAGTCTGGAGGATCACTTGATTGGCAGTGAGGATCACTTGATTGGTAGTGAGGATCACTTGATTGGTAGTGAGGATCACTTGAGTGGTAGTAATTTTGCGCACCTCTCACGGTCTCAGCACTATGGTCCTGCCTTGAGCACCGCCCACTTCTGTAGTGAGAGCCGCCCACTTCTGTAGTGAGAGCCGCCCGCTTCTGTAGTGAGAGCCGCCCACTGCTGTAGTGAGAGCCGCCCGCTTCTGTAGTGAGAGCCGCCCACTGCTGTAGTGAGAGCCGCCCACTTCTGTAGTGAGAGCCGCCCACTTCTGTAGTGAGTGGGATTCTAGACTAACAGCGTGTTGTGAGGTGGATTTGGGCTTTGGTGATTTGCTGGGGGTGACGGTAGAAGGTGGAGAGATTAATATTTATATATATACATACATACATATACACATACTGTATGTATATATATTTTTTTAGGCGTCCTCGGCCGCCGGTGCGTCGTCACCGCCGCCTGCAGTCAGCATCTGGATGATACTCTGTACGTCGATCTTTCCCGCGTCGTCGACGTCCATGGCGTCGAGTGCGTCGTCAGCCTCCTGGGACGAATACTTGTCGCCCCACGTCATGAGGGCGTGACGGAAGACGTCACAATCGATGAGCCCCTCGTCGTCGGCGAAGGCCAGGAAGGCCTTGGCCACCACGTCGTCGTCGTCCGACTCGCCCGTCTGTCGCTCGGCGAACATGTTGAGCAGCATGGTGAAGTTTATGGGCGCGGGGGCGTCGGCCAGCATCTCGTCCAGCTCCTGGTCGGTGGCGATGCGGCCGATCTCGTCGAAGGTGGCGCGGAGGTCGGTCTTGCCGATGATGCCGTCCTTGTCGCGGTCCATCAGTTGGAATCCCTCCTTAAACTCGGCCACCTGCCGCTGCGTGAACATGTCAAACACATTGCTTCCTCCTCCGGATTTCTTGGATCTCTTGGAGGAGGAGCGGGAGCCTGACTTGCGGGACATGGTTGCGGCAGGCTTGCGGCAGGCTGCGGATGTGGACGGCGGGAGGCAGCCAGTCACCCAGCTATATACCCTCTGCTCGCCGGCGCCAATATTAATATTGCGGCTATATTAGGGTGGTAGGTCGGCGCCCGCCCTCTGCCCGCCCCCTAAAACCTGACCCACCCTCCCCTTGCTGCCCGTTTTGTGAGGGGTAGGGGAGGGGGCACTGTCTACCCCTCTTCCCTCCGCTTCGTGCCCGATGCCAAGGGTGCCAGACGCCCCGCCCCTACCCCCGCCCGACCACCCCTGATCACTTGTCGCCACCCAAGCCAGGCTCCGCCCACAAACACACACCCACCCCACACACACACACACACAACCGCTACAATCGCCACAAGCACACTCACACATACCATAGCTCCCGGGCACCGGTTCCGTCACAGTGTGCTGTACATGTGCGCTTGTGATCATAACCCCCCCCCCCCATCTCTACCTCGACACCTGCTTCATCTTAAGTTCGTACGGGTCTATATCAACATAACTCGGGCTGGGAACCTATTACAAATGCCGCCCGTAACTCATGCGACTTCGACAAGTGAAGTGTTATCAGCGTATCGCTTTAGTATCCCTCACGTCATCTCCTCCTTTAGAAATAAATGTAAACATGACGTTTAAAGAAGTGGAACAACAGTTTAAAAATGTTTACTGTTTGGCAACGGAAATAAGCCCCAATTGTCTTCCTGTTGACGGACACATTTGGGGCTGTCTACTCCGGCCTTGTTCTCAGACACTAGCAAGCATTTATTTATATTTATTTATATACATGAAGATGATGTGGGTTGCAGAATGATATATTTTAGTGATTAAGTGATGCATTCTTGCAAAGCCAGAAACACGCTTAGCGTTGCCGGTCTTTTCACTGTTTGTTGTTTTTGTTACATAGTCTTCCCGGCTTGGTGCCTTCTTTGATAATCACTAACTTACTTGTTGTTGTTTCACATTTATCTACTCGAAACACAAAGTTGCAAGTAGCACAGGCTATGGTGAGCCCGTAGTGGGTTTATCTGGCACAGGAGCGAGACTGTAACTGATGTCTTAAATTTTAAATTTTGCCCCGAGGGGCGAGTTTATTGGGCAGCGCCACTCATCTTGTGAGTGGACACACCGCCATAGCAGTATGTACAACACTCCCCAATAGGAAGAAAACCCGCTGGGTTGTTCATCCTGTCACTTATACCCAGATACAGCTGGGACTTGCTTAACTGTCTCAAGTGAACAGCTCCTCAAACAAGAAGATTAACATCTATCAACCCTTAAAAGCTTAAGTTATCCTGCGGGTGCAAAATGGGGAAATCTTTTAAGATCAGTATCAATATTTGACAAATAGTGTTTTCCTAACTCAAACAATGTGGGGTTTATTATTCTACACATATTTCTAATGTCTCTCAGGTGTTCACATTCACGTAGATAGTGGTCAAGGCGGTGTCCATCACTCTCACCACAGATTCTGCAACTTCGCTGATCAACTGTTGTTTTCATTCCATATCTCCAACTCACTAGATTGATAGAAAAGATAAGCCTCCCAAAAGGGGGCACGTGCATGAATAGCCCGAAAGTGGAGGCTCTTTGGAGCCATTACCAGTACCAATAGCTGATACTGGAGATCTGTGGATGGATTTTTTTTTGAGGGGGGGTTATCTTTTGTCTCGGAGGGCAAGCTGTATCAACTATAGAGCTGGTGAGTTACAGAAGGTCTCTAGGTCTTCGTTTTTTCCTTGGTCTGAGTCTTGCTGAGTGGATATGGCTGAGCTGTCATTGGAGTTGGGTGATATGGCCGCCATGAGGAGATCTTGTAGGGAGTAAGGAAAGTGTTATGGCGATGGAGCTCTTACTGGGATTTCCTCGTGTGAGGAGCCCGTGACGTAGTCCGTTGTTGATGCTTTTGGTCTCACAGCCTGAGGTTGAGGTTGGCTCTGGAGCCGATGAGTTGTGGTAGAAGCTGGTTCGGTCACGTCGGTGGTGGTGTTGGTGGTCGGAGAAAGCACGTCTGCGAGCGCCTCTGCTGAGATGGTGATGGTGGCAACTTTTGGGGCTGGACTGGAGGATGCTGCTGTTTGTGCAGCTTGGGTCTTTGGCGGAGCTGAAATCTGAGTTGAGATTGACCTAGTGGTCGACCTTGTAGAAGTCCCCTGTGTGGTAGGGGAGGTAGTGAGACTTACGTAAGGGGCGGTGATGAGATCCAGGCCATTGGCCAGGTACAGCACATTCAGTTCCGTGACGAATCGGTGGTTGTCTTATCCGGCAAGCCACTCCGTTAGTCGTATAGGACCAGGGATAATGCCTGCACGTGATGCAAGAGGCGGCGAGGGTGCTGATTGGGCCTTGGGTCCCCAGTGTGAAGGCTGGATCGACTGGTGGGAGGAAACACTGTTTGGTAAGACTGGGAAGTCTTCTGGTTGGTTGGTAGGAGCTGAGGTGATAGTATAGCGTCAGGGGCTCTGGTGGCGAAGTTGAGAGGGTTGACTTTCTGGGCTTCAACCTGGGCCTTGATTTTTTTGCTGTCTGCGGGGGCAGCAGTGTGAAATTGCAGGATGATCGCCGTTGCAGAGCAGGCAGCGATGGGTTGTTGATTTACAGATGGAGTAATGATGGTCACGGCCGCAGAGGCTGCACTTCTGGACGGGGTGCTGACACTTGTTAGTGGAGTGGGAGAGCTCATAGCACATGAAGCACTGTTGGACCTCGTGGTATCGTTCTTTTTATTCATTTAGTGAGGTGGTGTCTTGATGCCAAAGCAGTAGAAGCCTTGTGTGGTAGCCTGGGTGGCCATAGCTGCTGAGGTGAAAATTATCATCATTGTTGCTTTAGCGTCACTGCTGAACACAATGGTGAACACGCCCATGTTCGGGTTTTCAAACTCGATATTTGTACTGATTCTCACTTTTTGTGCGGTCTGGATCTCCGATCCATAGGCTGGTCCTGCTGATAAAAACGGATCTTTCGGCTAGGAAGAAAGTGGATAGTTGAGATAGAGGTGGTGCTCCTTGCGAAGTGGGAAATCGCAGCCCAGGAATTTTTCTAGGTCCTCCATACTTGTGAAGAAGAGCGTGATATCCTCACCTTCCTAACTAATGTCATTGGGTGTGATGGTGGCTCCGTCCTTGAGGATCTTTAGAATGTCGTTTTTTTTCACAAGCATGACCGTTCAGGGGGTTTGCCCTAACTTTTACATGCTTGGGTCGCATTGTGTCCTCTGTGCGACTCTGCGGGTCGCAGTGGGTATTGATGTTTTGTGGGAAGGTTTCAGGCTCAGGTACTCCACCGGGTAGTGCTCATTTCATGCTTCTCATTAGATTAGTGCACAGTTATATAAGGAGTCTGATGATGATAAATTAACGCCACACCAAACTGAGGAGCAGATTATTATTGTATATAACTGATCCAGGTTCTTCTCTTTATAAGGAGTTCAAGAAATGGCTATTAGAGTTCAACAGCAGCAAGTGTAAAGTGATTGAAATGGGAACGTGTGCCACAGACAGGAAAACGGTACACAGTGAAGGGAAACTATAGCTCACTATAACGATTAAAGACAAAGACCTCGGAGTGGAGTGAACATCAAGCCATCCTCCAAAGACACACATAAACAGGATAACATCAGCAGCATATTCTACAATCTCAGAACGTAGTTTAGGAACTTAAATAAGGAGATATCTACATTACTGTACACTGCTTAGCAAGATTAGTACACTGTAAGATTAATCTTTGAGTATGCTGCCGAATCGTGGAGCTCCAATCTTTTAAAAACACACAAGAAAACTAGAAAAGGTTCAGAGGTTGGTAATGGTTCTCATCCAAGAATTGCGAGGAATGAGATATAAAGGAAGATTGAAAGAACTAGACCTGACGTCACTGGAGAAAAATATACGTATCCCTTGACAGAAACCTATAAACTACTTTTTGGGGGGGGGGGTTACTGACAAAATTAAAAATAAAAGATACTCAAAAGATTAATACCAGTAGCACGAGAGGACATAGTTGGAAGCTTGAGAAGCAGAAGAGTCATAAAAAAGTTAGTTTTCTTTCGGCGTAAGAGTAGTGAGGAAAGACAGGGTCCAAGAGCATACACACACACTACGGGAATTGAACCTCACTTCGTTGGAAGACAGAAGACTTAGGGGGGACATGATCACCACATTTAAGATTCTCGGGAAATCGACAGGGTTGATAGAGACAGGCTATTTAACACAAAGGGCACACGCACAAGGGGACACAGGTGGAAACTGAGTGCCCAAATGAGCCACAGAGATATTAGAAAGAACTTTTTTAGTGTCAGAGTGGTTGACAAATGGAATGCATTAGGAAGTCGATGTGGTGGAGGCTGACTCCATACACAGTTTCAAGTGTAGATATGATAGAGCCCAATAGGCTCAGGAACCTGAACCCTGTTGATTACGGTTGAGAGGCGGGACCAAAGAGCCAGAGCTCAACCCCCGCAAGCACAACTAGGTGAGTACAACTAGGTGAGTACACCACACACACCACACACAACACACACACACACACACACCACACACACACCCACACACCCACACACAACACACACACACACACAAATTAATGAGAAGAGTTGTGACAGACGAGGATTGTAGGATCCTCCAAGAGGACTTAAACAGTTGCAGAGATGGTCAGGAAATGGCTACTGGAGTTTAACACCAGTAATGTAAAGTTATGGAAATGGGATCAGGTGATAGGAGACCAAAGGGACAGTACACAATGAAGGGAACAGCCTACCTGTAACGATTCGAGAAAGAGATCTGGGAGTGGATGTGACACCTAATCGATCTCCTGAGGCCATATAAATAGGATAACGACAGCAGCGTACACTGGCGAAAATTAGAACTTCATTCAGAAACCTAAATGAGGAGGCTTTCAGGGCGCTTTACACTGCCGACGTGAGACCTGTCTTAGAGTATGCCGCGCCATCATGGAGCCCCCACCTGAAGAAACACATAAGGAAACTGGAGAAGGTTCAGAGGTTTGCGACGAGGTTTGTCCCAGAGTTACGAGGGATGGGATATGAAGAGCGTCTGAAGGAACTGAACCTTACGACACTAGAGAAAAGAAGGGAGAGAGGAGATATGATAGAACATATAAAATACTCAGGGGAATTGACAAAGTGGAAATAGATGAAATGTTCACACTTAATAATAACAGAACGAGGGGACATGGGTGGAAACTGGAAACTCAGATGAGTCACAGAGATGTTAGGAAGTTTTCATTTAGCGTGAGAGTAGTGGAAAAATGGAATGCACTTGGGAAACAGGTTGTGGAAGCAAATACTATTCATACTTTTAAGACTAGTATGATAGGGAAATAGGACAGGAGTCATTGCTGTAAACAACCGATGGCTGGAAAGGCGGGATCCAAGAGTCAATGCTCGATCCTGCAAGCACAAATAGGTAGTACAAATAGGTGAGTACACACACACACACACACACACACCACACACACACACACACACACACACACACACACACACACACACACACACACACACACATATATATAAATGCACAATAATCTAACAAGTTCCAATATCTACCTACCAGGCCTAAACACCAACTTAATATAAGATTTTAGATTCAGGAAGAACCTCTTTAAATATTGGTTAGTAAGCAAGGTTTTAGTCTGTGGCATTAATTACCAGGGTACCAGATGCGGGATCGTTGAGTTGTTTCAAGCGTAGGTTAGACACTAATCAGCAAGTTTGGTTAGGTCAAATTTGAGGCGGCCTCTTGTCAGTCACTAACTTTCTGTAGTTTCCTTCTTGGGTTCTAGGATTATTTTGATTATACTTAGTCGAGGGGGTGGGGGGGGTGGGGGGGTGGGGGAGGTGGAGGGGGAGGGTCTTGCTCCGTTATTTCTCCATCCCCAATCATCCCTTTGACTTCCCCCTTCCCTTCGTCCCTGTGCCTCCTCCTCCCATTCGTAGCACTGTCCACGAACACAGTTGATCTTTAAAATTAAATATTTTTATTTTTTGTTAATGATGTCAACTGAGGTATCATATTTTTCCTCGTGGTCTATATAGGCCTCGTAAGTCTCTTACGTGGGTTACTAATACCTCTTTATCACAAGACGGCAACAATGTATTGTTATACACTGACCAGTTAGTTGCTTGTGTATTATACACTGACCAGTTAGTTCTTGTGTATTTACACTGACCATTTAGTTGCTTGTGTATTATACACTGACCAGTTAGTTTTTTGTGTGTTATACACTGAGCAGTTGCTTGTGTGTTATACACTGAGCATTTGCTGTTGTTGTAACACTGAGCAGTTGTTGTGTGTTATACCTGAGCAGTTGCTTGTTGTTATACACTGAGCAGTTGCTTGTGTGTTATACACTGAGCAGTTAGTTGCTTATGTGTTATACACTGACCAGTTGCTTGTGTGTTATACACTGAGCAGTTGCTTGTGTGTTATACACTGAGCAGTTTCTGTGTGTTATACACTGAGCAGTTGCTTGTGTGTTATACACTGAGCAGTTAGTTGCTTATGTGTTATACACTGACCAGTTGCTTGTGTGTTATACACTGACCAGTTGCTTGCGTGTTATACACTGACCAGTTGCTTGTGTGTTATACACTGACCAGTTGCTTGTGTGTTATACACTGACCAGTTACTTGTGTGTTATACACTGACCAGTTGCTTGTGTATTATACACTGACCAGTTGCTTGTGTATTATACGCCTACCAGTTAGTTGCTTGTGTATATACACCTACCAGTTAGTTGATTGTGTGTTTACATTGACTAGTTTAAATTTAATTTCAAATTCAGTTGATTGTTTTGCAATGAATACAAAGTTTATTGTTTTAAATTCACAAGTTGCTTGTGTTATATTTTGACCAGGAATGCATAAATATTAGTATAATATTAGCACATTCTTCGACTGTAGAATATGCAAATTATTTTGATAATAATAATATTAATAATATTAAAAATTTTGAAAATATTTTGAATGAAAAACATTTGAATATGAATTTGAATCGAATCCTTCAATCATATCATACTGTCATCCCATTTACTGTATTTGTTTAATCTCCTTAAACGTGTGTCTGTTTTTAAGCGTACTGATTGTTTTCTAATATTTGTTCTCATCAAAACACAATTCAAAGACCATTAATCCTCTTTGATGGCTTTCCTTAATGTTTTGCGGAACTGGCCATAAGCTCTCGTCACGAAGATGCTTCTGGTTCCTTGTGAGTCAGATCCTTACGATGTCTCTACGTGCAGTTGCCTTCACTCATGATAGCCGTTCTTATGTGTGTGTGTGTGTGCGTATGTCTTATTTCAGGCCAAACTCCTTAATTGTCTAAGTGGTGTGAGTTCGGTTAACTTGTTTCTTAAGGAATTTAGTTTTGTCAAGTTTATTTTTCTGGTAAGAAGTTGATATCCAGGTGTAAGCAATTCCAGCTCACACTGATTTCTGGTGGCTGTTCGGTGCTAAATATTCGCAGGAAAAGGGTGCATTCTAAATTATGTAATGTTTTGCTTTCAAAACTACTTTAATTTTTAAATTCGAATTTATAAAAGGCAGAGTTTGAATATTGCAAACTATTCAAAATGGGGAACGTCTCTCACATTTTTTTTTATCTATGTCAAATTTAATATTTTCTTATACATGCATGGATATGTTTACCCGGAGAGAGAGAGAGAGGAGGGGGGGTGCCCAAGGATACATAAGGTGCAGCCAATGGAAAATTCCCTGCATGAGGGCTTTCATAGTTAACAGGCAGGTTCTATTTTTTAATCCATGTGTATGTGCATATATGAATAAAAATTCGTATGTGTTACCATTCTAGGCATTTACATAACGTTCGCAAAATGCACAAACAACATTCAGCACCTTCCCATACTAAATCATCTCCTGAATATTTCATAATAACTTAATAACATAACAAAGGAACTGCAGAAGACATATTTGCCATCAAAAGATGAACCTCCATTTATATCCACCAAAACTTATATATTTGTCTAATTTAACCATATATAACATCTCATGTTTTTCTGTGCTTACTGGGGGATAGTTAACACAAGGGACGAATTCACATGCACGGGTTGTACCACATGTTGCAGATTTTATCTTCAAAGCTGAAATCGCCCACACGAATGACAGCTGACTTGCAATAGGGACAGTCACACTGGCGTTTGGATTGACCACTACTATTTGTATTCGCAGATAGGCTCTCTCATGCAGGGCACAGATTTGAAGAGCTGGATAGCTTTCAAGTCACTGGGTTCGTGCCTCACCTAGCCTGTTTCTTAAAACAAATGCAGCAAATTAAAAGAGAGATTAAAAGCCCCATTACATTGGATTAATGAAACATTGTAATCATTAACACGGGTCAGCACTGCTATTTTCCATTCATGCTTATATCCACGAATAAAAATACCAAAGAAAGGAATACAGACATTATCACTCCGGCACGAGAAATGTACTCACGCACGTTCGTCTACTCCACTCCAGCCCACCTCTCCAACACACTTCTGATTCTAAAGTGGAACTATGACCAGTTGCTTGTGTGTTATACATTGACCAGTTGTTTGTGTGTTATACACTGACCAGTTGCTTGTGTGTTATACATTGACCAGTTGCTTTTGTGTTATACACTGACCTTTGCTTGTGTGTTATACATTGACCAGTTGTTTGTACGTTATACACTGACCAGTTAGTTGCTTGTATGTTATACATTGACCAGTTGTTGTGTGTTATACACTGACCAGTTGCTTGTATTTATACATTGACCAGTTGCTTGTACGTTATACACTGACCAGTTAGTTGCTTGTGTTGTTATACACTGACCAGTTAGTTGCTTGTGTGTTATACATTGACCAGTTAGTGCTTGTGCGTTATACATTGACCAGTTAGTTGCTTGTGTTGTATACATTGACCAGTTGCTTGTGTGTTATACACTAACCAGTTAGTTGCTTGTATTTTATACACTGACCAGTTTGCTTGGACGTTATACACTGACCAGTTGCTTGTATTTTATACACTGACCAGTTAGTTGTTTGTATTTTATACACTGACCAGTTTGCTTGGACGTTATACACTGACCAGTAGTTGCTTGTGTGTTTATACATTGACCAGTTAGTTGCTTGTGTGTTATACACTGACCAGTTGCTTGTGTGTTATACATGACCATTGTTGCTTGTGTGTTTACATTGACCAGTTAGTTGTGTGTTATACACTGACCAGATGCTTGTGTGTTTACATTGACTGGGTTAATTTTCAATTTCAATTTCAGTTGATTGTTTTGAAATCAATTCTAAGTTGATTTTTTATACATATGACAAGTTGAGTATGTTATACATTGACCAGAAATGCATAAATATTTGTAGAATATTAGCATATTCTGCAACTACAGAATATGCTAATTGTTTTGATAATAATAATATTAATAATAAAATTTTGTGAAAATAATGTTGAATGAAAAACATTTGAATATGAATTTGAATCGAATCCTTCAATCATATCATACTGTCATCCCATTTACTGTATTTGTTTAATCTCCTTAAACGTGTGTCTGTTTTTAAGCGTACTGATTGTTTTCTAATATTTGTTCTCATCAAACACACAATTCAAAGACATTAATCCTCTTTGATGGCTTTCCTTAATGTTTTGCGGAACTGGCCATAAGCTCTCGTCACGAAGATGCTTCTGGTTCCTTGTGAGTCAGATCCTTAACGATGTCTCTACGTGCAGTTGCCTTCACTCATGATAGCCGTTCTTATGTGTGTGGTGTGTGCGTATTCTTATGTCTTATTCAGGCCAAACTCCTTAATTGTGTAAGTGGTGTGAGTTCGGTTAACTTGTTTCTTAAGGAATTTAAGTTTTTTCAAGTTTGTTTTCTTGCAAGGAGTGTACGCTATTTCAGCTCACACTGATTTCTGGTGGCTGGTTGGTGCTAAATAGTCTAAATAGTCGCTGCAACATTGTTCACTCTAAATTATGAGACGTTTAGCTTTCCAAAACTTTTTTTATTTCTTTAAATTCGTGTTTGTGAGAGTCGGATTTTGAATTTTGCAAACTATACAAAATGGGAAACGTCTTTCACATTCATTTACTATATAAATTTCATATCCTCTTATACATGCATGTATATCCGGGGGGGGAGAGAAGGTTGCCCAGGGATGAATAAGGTGCAGCCATTAGTAAATTCCCAGCATGAGGGGCTTTCACAGCTAACAGGCAGGCTTATTTTTTAGTTCATGTGTATGTGCATATATGAATAAAATTCGTATGTGTTACCATTCTAGGCATTTACATAGCATTTGCAAAATGCACAAACAATATTCAGCACCTTCCCACACCTAAATCATCTCCTGAATATTTGATAATAAAGTAAGTACATAACAAAGGAACTGTAGAAGACATATTGGCCATCAAAAGATGAACCTCCATTTATATCCACCAAAATTTATATATTTATCAAATATATATATAACATCTCATGTTTTTCTGTGCTTACTGGGGGGATAGTTAACACAAGGGACGAATTCACATGCACGGGTTGTACCACATGTTGCAGATTTTATCTTCAAAACTGCAATCGCCCACAGAATGACAGCTGACTTGCAATAGGGACAGTCACACTGGCGTTTGGATTGATGACTACTATTTGTATTCACAGATAGGCTCTCTCATGCAGGGCACAGATTTGAAGAGGTAGGTCTCTTTCAGGTCACTGGGTTCGTGCCTCACCTAACCTGTTTCTTAAAACAAATAAAGCAAATTAAAAGAGAGAGAGATTTAAAGCTGCATTAAATTGGATTAATGAAATATTGTAAATGATTAACACGGGTCAGCACTGCTATTTTCCACCCATGTTTATATCCATGAGTAAAAATACCAAGGAAGGAATATTGACGCTATCTCTCCGCCTCGGGAAATAGGCACGAACGTTCGTCTACTCCAGCTACTACTCCTACAACACACTAGAGTAGATAATAAATATTATCTACTCAAATATAATTTATACAAGACTCTAGAGTGGAACTATCAGTCCAAGTCCGCAGCCTCCTGTCTTGAGAGTCTGGTTCCAGTTCTCCTCAGAGTATGGTCTCCTGATAAAGATTCTGATGAGACCAGAAACTACCCATGGTACAGGTTTCCAGGTGAACAGTAAGCTTGTTAGATGCCTCATTAATTCTCATTAAGGGGATTCGTTAACATACGTTCTCTCTTAAGATCTCTTATTCTCTACAACAATCTCGTAATTATTTAAGTACCATCGAAACTATGAGATGCAGAGCCAAGGCAGAAACAATATGAATACACACACACACACACACACACACACACAGGAATGGTCGAACAAATGGCTGTAGAGTTTAACCCAAGCAAGTGTAANGCGTTTTACCTTTCTTTTTATGATGTCTTCAACAAAAACCATTAGATAAGCCGTTGTTGACTAGGACCTGCCTTACCCTATAGAGTTCCTCATCGACGCTTCCATCCTGAGCTGTGGCTGAGAGCACCGTCGACGTAAACGTTGACAACACTCCTCTTATACCTGTCTGGGGAGTCACTATTGGCATTGAGGCACCTTTCTATGTTTGGTTCCTTAGTGTAGATTATTTTCCTTAGTGTGTTGATATTTTCAATTACCATCGACAGAGAAAAGAAACATAAATATATTGAGAAAATTCGTGTGAGAATTATTAATCTTACCGGACTCGGTCCGGTGTTGACAAAGGTCTTGATAGGCCGAAACGTTCATCTCTCTCTTTTCCATTTCTCTGTGGATTTTCCGCATATATAGACCTTATTATATATATATATATATATTATATATATATATAATATATATATATATATATATATATACACATACATATATATATATATATATGTATATATATATATATATTTCTCTTTGTCCGGTCGTGTTGGTCGAGTGGTTAAGGTGTCCTGTACGCCAGATGAAGAGTGCTCCTGGCAGTATGGGTTCGAGTCACTTCTGAGGAGTGAGTTTTCAGTTGCATACATGCCTGGAGCCCGTTCAGGCTTGTTCACACACACACACACACACATATATATAATATAATATAGATATATATATATATATATATATATATATATATATATATATATATAAACATATATATATATATATCTATATATATATATTATATAATATATATTATATATATATAAACATATATATATATATATATATATATAGATATATATATATATATATATATATATATATATATATATATATATATGTTGTTGAAAAAAAGAAGAAAGTAGATTTATGATTCTAGCACGAATCTTCTCGATATTCCTTGTTTTTCTTCACTGAATCAGGAAGAATAAAAATTTAACTCTCCAAAGCTTATTTTTACTTATTATTTTGGTCTGACGCCTAGTGATGCGTTTCGAAAGGTCTCACCCCTCATTCTCAAAGACAAATTTTTCTGTGGGTTCCTAATTAATATCCACTAGTGGTGAGGTGGTAGGTGACATGAATGAATGACATAATGATAATGAATATGTCATTCATCCATGTCACCTACCACCTCACCACTAGAGGATATAATCAGGTGCTACACAGAAGTTTTTTTTTTTTTTTGGCTGTCCGTCTTCAATGTATACAGGATCCATAGAGAACGCGGCATGGATCTCTCTGCGATCTTTGAAATAGCAGTCACTACACCTACTATCATCTCTGGCGACTTCAAAAGCTCATAGTGAATTACTACTTGATTCACCAAGACCCGACACCAAACGGAAGACATATTGAACACCTTTTGGATGAAGTGCCAGAATCTGTCTGCTTAACTCGACGGAACATCCACTACGGGCTCACCATAGCCCGTGCTATTTGGAACTTCTTGTTACAGGTAGCGAATCTTTAACAACAACAACAACTCGACGGAACAAACCACACTGGTGGGGGAAGCTGGATCTCACGTTTGTCTCACCAGTCTTTATGAGTTGTGTCATTGGTCAGTTGACCATGTACTGACTAGTGACAACTTTGCTACAAAAACAGTTATTAATATAGCACTACCTCCCAGACTTCCAGCTCCCGAGCCCAGATGGGACTTTATCAAAGCAGATTGGACGAAGTTTCAGGAATCTTTCGAAACTTGGCACCAAAACTACACTCCTCCGGACAACACCGAAGAAATGGAAAAAGATTAATAAATGCAATACATAGAGCAGCGAATCACGCCATCCCCAAGAGGAAAACAATTACCCAACAACGCAAGGACCATTGGGTATTACTGTGATAGGATCAAAGAGCAACATAACAGACTAAATTTGCACGAAAGAATTTCAAAAGAGATAGAACCGAAGCTAATCTAGGACTTCTTAGAGCGGTCCGAGATCATGTGCACGAAAAAACAGCAAAAATCAGAGAAGAAAAATGGTTCGAGTGGTGTGCCAAGCTAAATCAACATACGTCCTGGGCGACATCTGGAGGAAGATCAACAAGCCAAAGGAAAATCACCTCCTGCTCCGCCACATCATGTTCATCCAGAGCAAGAAGCAGAAAGGTTAGCAAATCTATTTGCTTCAGAGCGAGTTCCACTCAACTTCCTCAAGCAACTCTGACTCACCACCAAAGACTTCAAGCAGCAAGATAGAAAAAAATAGATGATGCTTTAACCTTACCTGACGAACTAGACCAACCTTTCAATCTGAAAGAATTCAGAAGTGCTACAAAGAAAATTAAAACACAGCTCCAGGTGAGGACAAAACCACTTACAACATGCTAGCCAAGCTAGGAGAAAAGGGTGAAGAAGCTTCTGAATCTCATCAACAGAGTATGGGTGACAAGAACTCGACCACTCTCTTGGAACAGTGCAATTATAGTTCCCATTCCAAAACCTAAAGACCCAGGAAATCCAAGACGCATCTCATTAACAAGCTGTCTGGCCAAAACTGCAGAAAGAATGGTCTTAATCGAATTGAATGGAAAGCCAATCCACTACACCAAAATTGTTTGCTTACAGAAAAGGTGTTGGAACCACAGAATGCCTTACCTCTCCCCTGGATCAAACCAATGACAAACCTGGAATCCTTATTTTTCTAGACCTAGAAAAAGCCTTCGAGTTAGCCAAGTGCTCTAGCTACACTGTGCTGCCTTGTGGATAAGGAAATCAAAGGACACGCTCTTGCCTTTGTCAAAGGAAGCCTGCTTAACCGAGAAGCTGAAGTCAAATTCCAAAGAAAAACATCGACTTCAAAGAGGCTGGAAAATGGAACTCCGCAGGGAAGAATACTAAGCCCCCTTCTCTTCGACTGTCTCATGGAACAATCCAAACAATCATGAAGCTCAAGTTACCAAAAACGATACTGCTTAACTATGAGACGACTTTGTGGTCATCATCAATGGCAAAGGCGCAAGGAACCATGCTCAAAAATGCCTAGATATTATCAGCCGGAAAGCGGAACGCACAGCAGTGAAATTAAACAGCAATAAAACCAAAGTAATGGCCGTTAAAATAAGAAACCAAGACATCAGACTCGCAATACAAGGACATGAAATTGAGTGGGTTACCTCGTTTCAATACCTAGGAGTCATAATAGACAGCCAGTTAAAATTCACTCAAGAAATTGAATATCTTCGACAACGGTGTAAAGCCAGAAACTCAGCTTTGCGCTCTCTGACCAGTCTTAGAGAGGGTGCATCTCTACCAGTACTCAAAATGTACTACGTTCAAGCAGTTAGGTCACTCATCGACTATGCTGCCCCTGCTCTTACATCCCTCAGTGATAACCAATGGAAGAAACTGGAAGTGTCTCAAAATGATGCCCTCAGAACAATGCTGGGAGCACCTATATGAACGCGACGAGAGAATCTAAGAATGGAAACGAACTTACCATCATTAGAAAACAGGATCAAACAAAGGATAGCCACCATAACAGCAAAACTTGTTCGAACCACCGCCAGAATATCAAAGATAGCATACACAGATCGCTTCAGAGAAACCTTCAATATAGAACAAGTGCATGGACAGATAATCTGGTCAAGATTCTAGAGAAAGTGGACTTGAAATGGACCATTAAAACAAAGGGAAGATAGACCATATCAACACTTTCGGCAGCCTCCTCCATGGGAAGAATCGAGTCTAAAGATAATCATTGAAGGATTACCAGTTAAAAATCAGCATGTGACTCGCAGAGGCTCAAAGCAGTCATAGAACAACAAATGGAAATCATCTCAAGACCTACAACGACTCACATTTCACAGACGGATCAGTGATCAAGAAAGAGGTTTCTGGGACCAGCAGTTTACACTACCAACCACGAAGCTAATGGAGCATGAATAGTGGGGCTCAACATTTCAAACAGAATTATATGCCCTGAAGGAGGCCATAAACTATACAATTGAGAATAATTTACATGATGTCATCATTCATACCGACTCTAAAATTCGCTTCAGGCATTGCCATCCGATCAGCACAGAGATAATATACAACTCCTCACAGAAATCCAACATATAGGAAAAGAAGCCATAATCTAGGGCCGTCAGTTACCCTAAATTGGATACCAAGTCACATTGGCATAGATGGTAATGAAAAGGCAGACTCACTAGCAAAAACTGCCACTGCTCTACCTGTGTACAGGTTCAAATACCTCCAAGTTTTTCACAGATTAAGAAGCAAATCA
>WNGS01157959.1:4355-20209 GCA_020271785.1 Procambarus virginalis
TGGTGAAGAAACCACTGGTGTAGCAACACTGGTGTAGCAACACTGGTGAGCAAATATTGGGGGGAAGAAACCACTGGTGTAGCAACACTAGTGTAGCAACACTGGTGTAGCAACACTAGTGTAGCACACTAGTGTAGCAACAATGGTGTAGCAACCACTGGTGTAGCAACCATGGTGTAGCAGCAACACTGGTGTAGCAACACTGGTGTAGCACCACTAGTTAGCAACACTGGTTTAGCAACACTGGGTAGCAACACTGGTGTAGCAACACTCTGTAGCATACTGGTGTAGCAACCACTGGTGTAGCAACACTGGTGTAGCAACAATGGTGTTGCAACCACTGGTGTAGCAACCACTGGTGTAGCCAACACTGGTGTAGCAACCACTGATGTAGCAACACTGGTGTAGCAACCACTGGGTAGCAACCACTGGTGTAGCAACACTGGTGTAGCAACCACTGGTGCAGCAACATTGGTGTAGCAACCACTGGGGTAGCAACACTGGTGTAGCAACCACTGGTGTAGCAGCACTGGTGTAGCAACACTAGTGTAGCAACACTGGTGTAGCAACACGGTGTAGCAACTACTGATGTAGCATCACTGGGGTAGCAACACTGGTGTAGCAACACTGTGTAGCAACCACTGGTGTAGCAACACTCTTGTAGCAACACTGGTGTAGCAACACGGTGTAGCAACGCTGGTGTAACAACACTGGTGTAGCAACATGTTGTAGCAACACTGGTGTAGCAACACAAGTGTAGTAACACTGGTGTAGCAACACTGGTGTAGCAACCACTGGTGTAGCAACCACTGGAGTAGCAACATTGGTGTAGCAACCACTGGTGTAGCAGCACTGGTGTAGCACACTGGTGTAGCAACACTGGTGTAACAACACTGTGTAGCAAACCACTGGTGTAGCAACACTGGTGTAGCAACACTAGTGTAGCAACCACTGGTGTAGCAATACTGGTGTAGCACACTGGTGTAGCAATCACTGGTGTAACAACACTGGTGTAGCAACACTGGTATAACAACCACTGGTGTAGCATCCACTGGTGTAGCAACACTGGTGTAGCAACACTGGTGTAGCAACGCTGGTGTAGCAACCACTGGTGTAGCAACACTGGTGTAGCAACACTGGTGTAGCAACACTGGTGTAGCAATACTGGTGTAGCAACACTGGTTTAGCAACACTGGTGTAGCAACCACTGGTGTAGCAACCACTGGTGTTGCAATACTGGTGTAGCAACACTGGTGTAGCAACAATGGTGTATCAACCACTGGTGTAGCAATGCTGTTGTAGCAACACTGGTGTAGTACCACTGGTGTAGCAACACTGGTGTAGCAACACTGGTGTAGCAATACTGGTGTAGCAACACTGGTGTAGCAACACTGGTGTAGCAATACTGGTGTAGCAACACTGGTGTAGCAACCACTGGTGTAGTACCACTGGTGTTGCAATACTGGTGTAGCAACACTGGTGTAGCAACACTGGTGTAGCAAATATTGAAGAAACCACTGGTGTAGCAACACTGGTGTAGCAACAAGTGTAGCAACACTGGTGTAGCAACACTGGTGTAGCAACACTAGTGTAGCAACACTGGTGTAGCAACCACTGATGTAGCAACCACTGGTGTAGCAACACTAGTGTAGCAACACTGGTGTAGCAACCACTGGTGTAGCAGCAACACTGGTGTAGCAACACTGGTGTAGCACCACTAGTTTAGCAACACTGGTGTAGCAACACTGGTGTAGCAACACTTCTGTAGCATACTGGTGTAGCAACCACTGGTGTAGCAACACTGGTGTAGCAACAATGGTGTTGCAACCACTGGTGTAGCAACCACTGGTGTAGCCAACACTGGTGTAGCAACCACTGATGTAGCAACACTAGTGTAGCAACCACTGGTGTAGCAACCACTGGTGTAGCAACACTGGTGTAGCAACCACTGGTGCAGCAACACTGGTGTAGCAACCACTGGTGCAGCAACACTGGTGTAGCAACCACTGGTGTAGCAACACTGGTGTAGCAACCACTGGTGTAGCAACACTGGTGTAGCAACACTAGTGTACCAACACTGGTGTAGCAACACCGGTGTAGCAACCACTGATGTAGCAACACTGGTGTAGCAACACTGGTGTAGCAACCACTGGTGTAGCAACACTGGTGTAGCAACACTGGTGTAGCAACACTGGTGTAGCAACGCTGGTGTAACAACACTGGTGTAGCAACACTGTTGTAGCAACACTGGTGTAGCAACACAAGTGTAGTAACACTGGTGTAGCAACACTGGTGTAGCACCCACTGGTGTAGCAACCACTGGAGTAGCAACACTGGTGTAGCAACCACTGGTGTAGCAACTCTGGTGTAGCAACACTGGTGTAGCAACACTGGTGTAACAACACTGGTGTAGCAACCACTGGTGTAGCAACACTGGTGTAGCAACACTAGTGTAGCAACCACTGGTGTAGCAACACTGTGTAGCAACACTGGTGTAGCAACCACTGGTGTAACAACACTGATGTAGCAACACTGGTATAACAACCACTGGTGTAGCATCCACTGGTGTAGCAACACTGGTGTAGCAACACTGGTGTAGCAACGCTGGTGTAGCAACCACTGGTGTAGCAACACTGGTGTAGCAACACTGGTGTAGCAACACCATGTAGCAACACTGGGTAGCAACACTGGTGTTGCAACACTAGTGTAGCAACACTGGTGTAGCAACACTGGTGTAGCAACCACTAGTGTAGCAACCACTTGTGTAGCAACAACACTAGTGTAGCACCACTAGTTTAGCAACACTGGTGTTGCAACACTGGTGTAGCAACACTGTGTAGCAACCACTGGTGTAGCAACCACTGGTGTAGCAACAACACTGGTGTAGCAAATATTGGTGAAGAAACCACTGGTGTAGCACACTGGTGTAGCAACACTGGTGTAACAACACTGGTGTAGCAACCACTGGTGTAGCAACACTGGTGTAGCAACACTAGTGTAGCAACCACTGGTGTAGCAACACTGGTGTAGCAACACTGGTGTAGCAACCACTGGTGTAACAACACTGATGTAGCAACACTGGTATAACAACCACTGGTGTAGCATCCACTGGTGTAGCAACACTGGTGTAGCAACACTGGTGTAGCAACGCTGGTGTAGCAACCACTGGTGTAGCAACACTGGTGTAGCAACACTGGTGTAGCAACACCAGTGTAGCAACACTGGGGTAGCAACACTGGTGTTGCAACACTAGTGTAGCAACACTGGTGTAGCAACACTGGTGTAGCAACCACTAGTGTAGCAACCACTTGTGTAGCAACAACACTAGTGTAGCACCACTAGTTTAGCAACACTGGTGTTGCAACACTGGTGTAGCAACACTGGTGTAGCAGCACTAGTGTAGCAACACTGGTGTAGCAACCACTGGTGTAGCAACACTGGTGTAGCAACACTGGTGTAGCAACCACTGGTGTAGCAACACTGGTGTAGCAACCTGGTGTAGCAACCACTGGTGTAGCAACACTGGTGTAGCAACACTGGTGTAGCAACACTGGTGTAGCAACCAATGGTGTAACAACCAGTGGTGTAGCTACAATGGTGTAGCAACACTGGTCTAGCAACACTGGTCTAGCAACACTGGTGTAGCAACACTAGTGTAGCAACCAATGGTGTAGCAACCACTGGTGTAGCAACACTGGTGTAGCAACACTAGTGTAGCAACACTGTGGAGCAACACTGGTGTTGCAACACTAGTGTAGCAACACAGGTTATTAAATGGAATGCACTAGGACGTGATGTGGTGGAGGCTGACTCCATACACAGATTCAAATGTAGATATGACAGAGCCCAGTAGGTTCAGAAATCTGCACATCAGTTGATTGACGGTTGAGAGGCGGGACCAAAGAGCCAGAGCTCAACCCCCACAACACAACTAGGTGAGTACTGGTGTAGCAACACTGGCGTAGCAGCACTGGTGTAGCAACACTGGTGTAGCAACACTGGTGTAGCAACCACTGGTGTAGCAACCACTGGTGTAGCAACACTGGTGTAGCAACCACTGGTGTAGCAACACTGGTGTAGCAACACTGGTGTAGCAACACTTGTGTAGCAACACTGGTTTAGCAACACTAGTTTAGCAACACTGGTGTAGCAACACTGGTGTAGCAACACTGATGTAGCAACACTGGTGAAGCAACACTTGTGTAGCAACACTGGTATAGCAACACTGGTGTAGCAACACTGGTGTAGCAACACTAGTTTAGCAACACTGGTGTAGCAACACTGGTGTAGCAACACTGGCGTAGCAACACTGGTGTAGCAACACTGGCGTAGCAACACTGGCGTAGCAACACTGGTATAGCAACACTGGTGTAGAAACACTGGTGTAGCAACACTGGTGTAGCAACACTGATGTAGGAACACGGGTGTAGCAACACTGGCGTAGCAACACTGGTGTACCAACACTGGTGTAGCAACACTGGTTTAGCAACCGCTGGCGAAGAAACCACTGGTGTAGCAACACTGGTGTAGCAACACTGGTGTAGCAACAATGGTGTAGCAACCACTGGTGTAGCAATACTGGTGTAGCAACACTGGTGTAGTACCACTGGTGTAGCAACACTGGTGTAGCAACACTGGTGTAGCAACACTGGTGTAGCAATACTGGTGTAGCAACACTGGTGTAGCAACACTGGTGTAGCAACCACTGGTGTAGCAACCACTGGTGTTGCAATACTGGTGTAGCAACACTGGTGTAGCAACCAATGGTGTAACAACCAGTGGTGTAGCTACAATGGTGTAGCAACACTGGTCTAGCAACACTGGTCTAGCAACACTGGTGTAGCAACACTAGTGTAGCAACCAATGGTGTAGCAACCACTGGTGTAGCAACACTGGTGTAGCAACACTAGTGTAGCAACACTGTGGAGCAACACTGGTGTTGCAACACTAGTGTAGCAACACAGGTTATTAAATGGAATGCACTAGGACGTGATGTGGTGGAGGCTCACTCCATACACAGATTCAAATGTAGATATGACAGAGCCCAGTAGGTTCAGAAATCTGCACATCAGTTGATTGACGGTTGAGAGGCGGGACCAAGAGCCAGAGCTCAACCCCCACAAACACAACTAGGTGAGTACTGGTGTAGCAACACTGGCGTAGCAGCACTGGTGTAGCAACACTGGTGTAGCAACACTGGTGTAGCAACCACTGGTGTAGCAACCACTGGTGTAGCAACACTGGTGTAGCAACCACTGGTGTAGCAACACTGGTGTAGCAACACTGGTGTAGCAACACTTGTGTAGCAACACTGGTTTAGCAACACTAGTTTAGCAACACTGGTGTAGCAACACTGGTGTAGCAACACTGATGTAGCAACACTGGTGAAGCAACACTTGTGTAGCAACACTGGTATAGCAACACTGGTGTAGCAACACTGGTGTAGCAACACTAGTTTAGCAACACTGGTGTAGCAACACTGGTGTAGCAACACTGGCGTAGCAACACTGGTGTAGCAACACTGGCGTAGCAACACTGGCGTAGCAACACTGGTATAGCAACACTGGTGTAGAAACACTGGTGTAGCAACACTGGTGTAGCAACACTGATGTAGGAACACGGGTGTAGCAACACTGGCGTAGCAACACTGGTGTACCAACACTGGTGTAGCAACACTGGTTTAGCAACCGCTGGCGAAGAAACCACTGGTGTAGCAACACTGGTGTAGCAACACTGGTGTAGCAACAATGGTGTAGCAACCACTGGTGTAGCAATACTGGTGTAGCAACACTGGTGTAGTACCACTGGTGTAGCAACACTGGTGTAGCAACACTGGTGTAGCAACACTGGTGTAGCAATACTGGTGTAGCAACACTGGTGTAGCAACAATGGTGTAGCAACCACTGGTGTAGCAACCACTGGTGTTGCAATACTGGTGTAGCAACACTGGTGTAGCAACAATGGTGTAGCAACCACTGGTGTAGCAATACTGGTGTAGCAACACTGGTGTAGTACCACTGGTGTAGCAACACTGGTGTAGCAACACTGGTGTAGCAATACTGGTGTAGCAACACTGGTGTAGCAATACTGGTGTAGCAACACTGGCGTAGCAACCACTGGTGTAGTACCACTGGTGTTGCAATACTGGTGTAGCAACACTGGTGTAGCAACACTGGTGTAGCAAATATTGGTGAAGAAACCACTGGTGTAGCAACATTGGTGTAGCAACACTGGTGTAGCAAATATTGGTGAAGAAACCACTGGTGTAGCAACACTAGTGTAGCAACACTGGTGTAGCAACACTGGTGTAGCAACACTAGTGTAGCAACACTGGTGTAGCAACCACTGGTGTAGCAACCACTGGTGTAGCAACACTAGTGTAGCAACACTGGTGTAGCAACCACTGGTGTAGCAGCAACACTGGTGTAGCAACACTGGTGCAGCACCACTAGTTTAGCAACACTGGTGTAGCAACACTGGTGTAGCAACACTGGTGTAGCAACACTTCTGTAGCATACTGGTGTAGCAACCACTGGTGTAGCAACACTGGTGTAGCAACAATGGTGTTGCAACCACTGGTGTAGCAACCACTGGTGTAGCCAACACTGGTGTAGCAACCACTGATGTAGCAACACTGGTGTAGCAACCACTGGTGTAGCAACCACTGGTGTAGCAACACTGGTGTAGCAACCACTGGTGCAGCAACACTGGTGTAGCAACCACTGGTGTAGCAACACTGGTGTAGCAACCACTGGTGTAGCAACACTGGTGTAGCAACACTAGTGTAGCAACACTGGTGTAGCAACACCGGTGTAGCAACTACTGATGTAGCATCACTGGTGTAGCAACACTGGTGTAGCAACACTGGTGTAGCAACCACTGGTGTAGCAACACTGGTGTAGCAACACTGGTGTAGCAACGCTGGTGTAACAACACTGGTGTAGCAACACTGTTGTAGCAACACTGGTGTAGCAACACAAGTGTAGTAACACTGGTGTAGCAACACTGGTGTAGCAACCACTGGTGTAGCAACACTGGTGTAGCAACCACTGGTGTAGCAACACTGGTGTAGCAACACTGGTGTAACAACACTGGTGTAGCAACCACTGGTGTAGCAACACTGGTGTAGCAACACTAGTGTAGCAACCACTGGTGTAGCAACACTGGTGTAGCAACACTGGTGTAGCAACCACTGGTGTAACAACACTGGTGTAGCAACACTGGTATAACAACCACTGGTGTAGCATCCACTGGTGTAGCAACACTGGTGTAGCAACACTGGTGTAGCAACGCTGGTGTAGCAACCACTGGTGTAGCAACACTGGTGTAGCAACACCAGTGTAGCAACACTGGGGTAGCAACACTGGTGTTGCAACACTAGTGTAGCAACACTGGTGTAGCAACACTGTGGAGCAACACTGGTGTTGCAACACTAGTGTAGCAACACAGGTTATTAAATGGAATGCACTAGGACGTGATGTGGTGGAGGCTGACTCCATACACAGATTCAAATGTAGATATGACAGAGCCCAGTAGGTTCAGAAATCTGCACATCAGTTGATTGACGGTTGAGAGGCGGGACCAAAGAGCCAGAGCTCAACCCCCACAAACACAACTAGGTGAGTACTGGTGTAGCAACACTGGCGTAGCAGCACTGGTGTAGCAACACTGGTGTAGCAACACTGGTGTAGCAACCACTGGTGTAGCAACCACTGGTGTAGCAACACTGGTGTAGCAACCACTGGTGTAGCAACACTGGTGTAGCAACACTGGTGTAGCAACACTTGTGTAGCAACACTGTTTAGCAACACTAGTTTAGCAACACTGGTGTAGCAACACTGGTGTAGCAACACTGATGTAGCAACACTGGTGAAGCAACACTTGTGTAGCAACACTGGTATAGCAACACTGGTGTAGCAACACTGGTGTAGCAACACTAGTTTAGCAACACTGGTGTAGCAACACTGGTGTAGCAACACTGGCGTAGCAACACTGGTGTAGCAACACTGGCGTAGCAACACTGGCGTAGCAACACTGGTATAGCAACACTGGTGTAGAAACACTGGTGTAGCAACACTGGTGTAGCAACACTGATGTAGGAACACGGGTGTAGCAACACTGGCGTAGCAACACTGGTGTACCAACACTGGTGTAGCAACACTGGTTTAGCAACCGCTGGCGAAGAAACCACTGGTGTAGCAACACTGGTGTAGCAACACTGGTGTAGCAACAATGGTGTAGCAACCACTGGTGTAGCAATACTGGTGTAGCAACACTGGTGTAGTACCACTGGTGTAGCAACACTGGTGTAGCAACACTGGTGTAGCAACACTGGTGTAGCAATACTGGTGTAGCAACACTGGTGTAGCAACAATGGTGTAGCAACCACTGGTGTAGCAACCACTGGTGTTGCAATACTGGTGTAGCAACACTGGTGTAGCAACAATGGTGTAGCAACCACTGGTGTAGCAATACTGGTGTAGCAACACTGGTGTAGTACCACTGGTGTAGCAACACTGGTGTAGCAACACTGGTGTAGCAATACTGGTGTAGCAACACTGGTGTAGCAATACTGGTGTAGCAACACTGGCGTAGCAACCACTGGTGTAGTACCACTGGTGTTGCAATACTGGTGTAGCAACACTGGTGTAGCAACACTGGTGTAGCAAATATTGGTGAAGAAACCACTGGTGTAGCAACATTGGTGTAGCAACACTGGTGTAGCAAATATTGGTGAAGAAACCACTGGTGTAGCAACACTAGTGTAGCAACACTGGTGTAGCAACACTGGTGTAGCAACACTAGTGTAGCAACACTGGTGTAGCAACCACTGGTGTAGCAACCACTGGTGTAGCAACACTAGTGTAGCAACACTGGTGTAGCAACCACTGGTGTAGCAGCAACACTGGTGTAGCAACACTGGTGCAGCACCACTAGTTTAGCAACACTGGTGTAGCAACACTGGTGTAGCAACACTGGTGTAGCAACACTTCTGTAGCATACTGGTGTAGCAACCACTGGTGTAGCAACACTGGTGTAGCAACAATGGTGTTGCAACCACTGGTGTAGCAACCACTGGTGTAGCCAACACTGGTGTAGCAACCACTGATGTAGCAACACTGGTGTAGCAACCACTGGTGTAGCAACCACTGGTGTAGCAACACTGGTGTAGCAACCACTGGTGCAGCAACACTGGTGTAGCAACCACTGGTGTAGCAACACTGGTGTAGCAACCACTGGTGTAGCAACACTGGTGTAGCAACACTAGTGTAGCAACACTGGTGTAGCAACACCGGTGTAGCAACTACTGATGTAGCATCACTGGTGTAGCAACACTGGTGTAGCAACACTGGTGTAGCAACCACTGGTGTAGCAACACTGGTGTAGCAACACTGGTGTAGCAACGCTGGTGTAACAACACTGGTGTAGCAACACTGTTGTAGCAACACTGGTGTAGCAACACAAGTGTAGTAACACTGGTGTAGCAACACTGGTGTAGCAACCACTGGTGTAGCAACACTGGTGTAGCAACCACTGGTGTAGCAACACTGGTGTAGCAACACTGGTGTAACAACACTGGTGTAGCAACCACTGGTGTAGCAACACTGGTGTAGCAACACTAGTGTAGCAACCACTGGTGTAGCAACACTGGTGTAGCAACACTGGTGTAGCAACCACTGGTGTAACAACACTGGTGTAGCAACACTGGTATAACAACCACTGGTGTAGCATCCACTGGTGTAGCAACACTGGTGTAGCAACACTGGTGTAGCAACGCTGGTGTAGCAACCACTGGTGTAGCAACACTGGTGTAGCAACACCAGTGTAGCAACACTGGGGTAGCAACACTGGTGTTGCAACACTAGTGTAGCAACACTGGTGTAGCAACACTGGTGTAGCAACACTGGTGTAGCAACACCAGTGTAGCAACACTGGGGTAGCAACACTGGAGTAGCAACACCAGTGTAGCAGCACTTGGGTAGCAACACTGGTGTTGCAACACTAGTGTAGCAACACTGGGGTAGCAACACTGGTGTAGCAACACCAGTGTAGCAACACTGGTGTTGCTACACTAGTGTAGCAACACTGGTGTAGCAACACTGGTGTAGCAACACTGGTGTAGCAACACTGGTGTAGCAACACCAGTGTAGCAACACTGGGGTAGCAACACTGGTGTTGCAACACTAGTGTAGCAACACTGGTGTAGCAACACTGGTGTAGCAACACTGGTGTAGCAACACTGGTGTAGCAACACTGGGGTAGCAACACTAGTGTAGCAACACTAGTGTAGCAACACTGGGGTAGCAACACTGGTGTAGCAACACCAGTGTAGCAACACTGGTGTAGCAACACTGGTGTAGCAACACTGGCGTAGCACATTGGTGTAGCAACACTGGCGTAGCAACACTGGCGTAGGAACACTGGTATAGCAACACTGGTGTAGCAACACTGGTGTAGCAACACTGGTGTAGCAACACTGATGTAGGAACACGGGTGTAGCAACACTGGCGTAGCAACACTGGTGTAGCAACACTGGGTAGCAACACTGGTGTAGCAACACTGGTGTAGCAACACTGGTTTAGCAACCGCTGGCGAAGAAACCACTGGTGTAGCAACACTGGTGTAGCAACACTGGTGTAGCAACAATGGTGTAGCAACCACTGGTGTAGCAATACTGGTGTAGCAACACTGGTGTAGTACCACTACCGGTCGGTCAGTCGGCGAGCGGACAGCACGCTGGGCTTGTGATCCTGTGGTCCTGGTTCGATCCCAGGCGCCGGCGAGAAACAATGGGCAGAGTTTCTTTCACCCTATGCCCTGTTACCTAGCAGTAAATAGGTACCTGGGTGTTAGTCAGCTGTCACGGGCTGCTTCCTGGGGGTGGAGGCCTGGTCGAGGACCGGGCCGCGGGGACACTAAAAAAAAAAAAAAGCCCGAAATCATCTCAAGATAACCTCAAGATAACCACTGGTGTAGCAACACTGGTGTAGCAACACTGGTGTAGCAATACTGGTGTAGCAACACTGGTGTAGCAACCACTGGTGTGCATTAGTGGTGTAACACTGGTGTAGCAACAATGGTGTAGCAACCACTGGTGTAGCAATACTGGTGTAGCAACACTGGTGTAGTACCACTGGTGTAGCAACACTGGTGTAGCAACACTGGTGTAGCAATACTGGTGTAGCAACACTGGTGTAGCAACACTGGTGTAGCAATACTGGTATAGCAACACTGGTGTAGCAACCACTGGTGTAGTACCACTGGTGTTGCAATACTGGTGTAGCAACACTGGTGTAGCAACACTGGTGTAGCAAATATTGGTGAAGAAACCACTGGTGTAGCAACACTGGTGTTGCAACACTAGTGAAGCAACACTAGTGTAGCAACCACTGGTGTAGCAACCACTGGTGTAGCAACACTAGTGTAGCAACACTGGTGTAGCAACCACTGGTGTAGCAGCAACACTGGTGTAGCAACACTGGTGTAGCACCACTAGTTTAGCAACACTGGTGTAGCAACACTGGTGTAGCAACACTGGTGTAGCAACACTTCTGTAGCATACTGGTGTAGCAACCACTGGTGTAGCAACACTGGTGTAGCAACAATGGTGTTGCAACCACTGGTGTAGCAACCACTGGTGTAGCCAACACTGGTGTAGCAACCACTGATGTAGCAACACTGGTGTAGCAACCACTGGTGTAGCAACCACTGGTGTAGCAACACTGGTGCAGCAACACTGGTGTAGCAACCACTGGTGTAGCAACACTGGTGTAGCAACCACTGGTGTAGCAACACTGGTGTAGCAACACTAGTGTAGCAACACTGGTGTAGCAACACCGGTGTAGCAACCACTGATGTAGCATCACTGGTGAAGCAACACTGGTGTAGCAACACTGGTGTAGCAACCACTGGTGTAGCAACACTGGTGTAGCAACACTGGTGTAGCAACGCTGGTGTAACAACACTGGTGTAGCAACACTGTTGTAGCAACACTGGTGTAGCAACACAAGTGTAGTAACACTGGTGTAGCAACACTGGTGTAACAACCACTGGTGTAGCAACCACTGGAGTAGCAACACTGGTGTAGCAACACTGGTGTAGCAACACTGGTGTGGCAACCACTGGTGTAGTATTACTGGTGTTGCAATACTGGTGTAGCAACACTGGTGTAGTACCACTGGTGTAGCAACACTGGTGTAGCAACACTGGTGTAGCAACTCTGGTGTAGTACCACTGGTGTAGCAACACTGGTGTAGCAACACTGGTGTAGCAATACTGGTGTAGCAACACTGGTGTAGTATTACTGGTGTTGCAATACTGGTGTAGCAACACTGGTGTAGTACCACTGGTGTAGCAACACTGGTGTAGCAGCACTGGTGTAGTACCACTGGTGTAGCAACACTGGTGTAGCAACACTGGTGTAGCAATACTGGTGTAGCAACACTGGTGTAGCAACACTGGTGTAGCAATACTGGTGTAGCAAATATTGGTGAAGAAACCACTGGTGTAGCAACACTGGTGTAGCAACACTGGTGTAGCAAATATTGGTGAAGAAACCACTGGTGTAGCAACACTAGTGTAGCAACACTGGTGTAGCAACACTAGTGTAGCAACACTAGTGTAGCAACACTGGTGTAGCAACCACTGGTGTAGCAACCACTGGTGTAGCAGCAACACTGGTGTAGCAACACTGGTGTAGCACCACTAGTTTAGCAACACTGGTTTAGCAACACTGGTGTAGCAACACTGGTGTAGCAACACTTCTGTAGCATACTGGTGTAGCAACCACTGGTGTAGCAACACTGGTGTAGCAACAATGGTGTTGCAACCACTGGTGTAGCAACCACTGGTGTAGCCAACACTGGTGTAGCAACCACTGATGTAGCAACACTGGTGTAGCAACCACTGGTGTAGCAACCACTGGTGTAGCAACACTGGTGTAGCAACCACTGGTGCAGCAACATTGGTGTAGCAACCACTGGGGTAGCAACACTGGTGTAGCAACACTGGTGTAGCAACCACTGGTGTAGCAGCACTGGTGTAGCAACACTAGTGTAGCAACACTGGTGTAGCAACACCGGTGTAGCAACTACTGATGTAGCATCACTGGTGTAGCAACACTGGTGTAGCAACACTGGTGTAGCAACCACTGGTGTAGCAACACTCTTGTAGTAACACTGGTGTAGCAACACTGGTGTAGCAACGCTGGTGTAACAACACTGGTGTAGCAACACTGTTGTAGCAACACTGGTGTAGCAACACAAGTGTAGTAACACTGGTGTAGCAACACTGGTGTAGCAACCACTGGTGTAGCAACCACTGGAGTAGCAACATTGGTGTAGCAACCACTGGTGTAGCAGCACTGGTGTAGCAACACTGGTGTAGCAACACTGGTGTAACAACACTGGTGTAGCAACCACTGGTGTAGCAACACTGGTGTAGCAACACTAGTGTAGCAACCACTGGTGTAGCAATACTGGTGTAGCAACACTGGTGTAGCAATCACTGGTGTAACAACACTAGTGTAGCAACACTGGTATAACAACCACTGGTGTAGCATCCACTGGTGTAGCAACACTGGTGTAGCAACACTGGTGTAGCAACGCTGGTGTAGCAACCACTGGTGTAGCAACACTGGTGTAGCAACACCAGTGTAGCAACACTGGGGTAGCAACACTGGTGTTGCAACACTAGTGTAGCAACACTGGTGTAGCAACACTGGTGTAGGAACACTGGTGTAGCAACACTGGTGTAGCAACACAAGTGTAGCAACACTGGGATAGCAACACTGGTGTAGCAACACTAGTGTAGCAACACTGGGGTAGCAACACTGGAGTAGCAACACCAGTGTAGCAGCACTGGGGTAGCAACACTGGTGTTGCAACACTAGTGTAGCAACACAGGTTATTAAATGGAATGGACTAGGACGTGATGTGGTGGAGGCTGACTCCATACACAGATTCAAATGTAGATATGACAGAGCCCAGTAGGTTCAGAAATCTGCACATCAGTTGATTGACGGTTGAGAGGCGTTACCAAAGAGCCAGAGCTCAACGCCCACAACTAGGTGAGTACAACAGTGGTGTAGCAACCACTGGTGTAGCAACACTGGTGTAGCAACACTGGTGTAACAACACTGGTGTAACAACCACTGGTGTAGCAACACTGGTGTAACAACACTGGTGTAGCAACCACTGGTGTAGCAACACTAGTGTAGCAACACTGGTGTAGCAACAATGGTGTAGCAACACTGGTGTAGCAACACTAGTGTAGCAACACTGGTGTAGCAACAATGGTGTAGCAAGAATGGTGTAGCAACACTAGTGTAGCAACACTGGTGTAGCAACAATGGTGTAGCAACACTGGTGTAGTACCTCTGGTGTAGCATTACTGGTGAGGCAACACTGGTGTAGCAACCACTTGTGTAGCAACAACACTAGTGTAGGACCACTAGTTTAGCAACACTGGTGTTGCAACACTGATGTAGCAACACTGGTGTAGCAACCACTGGTGTAACAACAACACTGGTGTAGCAACAACACTGGTGTAGCAACCACTTGTGTAGCAACAACACTAGTGTAGGACCACTAGTTTAGCAACACTGGTGTTGCAACACTGATGTAGCAACACTGGTGTAGCAACCACTGGTGTAGCAACAACACTGGTGTAGCAAATATTGGTGAAGAAATCACTGGTGTAGCAACAACACTAGTTTAGCACCACTAGCTTAGCAACACTGGTGTTGCAACACTGGTGTAGCAACACTGGTGTAGCAACACTAGTGTATCAACACTGGTGTAACAACCACTGGTGTAGCAACACTAGTGTAGCAACACTGGTGTAGCAACACTGGTGTAGCAACCACTGGTGCAGCAACACTGGTGTAGCAACACTGGTGTAGCAACACTGGTGTAGCAACCAATGGTGTAGCAATCAGTGGTGTAGCAACAATGGTGTAGCAACACTGGTTTAGCAACACTGGTGTAGCAACACTGGTGTAGCAACACTAGTGTAGCAGCCAATGGTGTAGCAACCACTGGTGTAGCAACACTGGTGTAGCAACACTAGTGTAGCAACACTGTGTAGCAACACTGGTGTTGCAACACTAGTGTAGCAACACAGGTTATTAAATGGAATGCACTAGGACGTGATGTGGTGGAGGCTGACTCCATACACAGATTCAAATGTAGATATGACAGAGCCCAGTAGGTTCAGAAATCTGCACATCAGTTGATTGACGGTTGAGAGGCGGGACCGAAGAGCCAGAGCTCAACCCCCACAAACACAACTAGGTGAGTACTGGTGTAGCAACACTGGCGTAGCAACACTGGTGTAGCAAACTGGTGTAGCAGCCACTGGTGTAGCAACCACTGGTGTAGCAACACGGTGTATCAACCACTGGTGTAGCAACACTGGTGTAGCAACACTGGTGTAGCAACACTTGTGTAGCAACACTGGTTTAGCAACACTTGGTTTAGCAACACTGGTGTAGCAACACTGGTGTAGCAACACTGGTGAAACAACACTGGTGTAGCAACACTGGTGTAGCAACACTGGCGTAGCAACACTGGTGTAGCAACACTGGCGTAGCAACACTGGTGTAGCAACACTGGTGTAGCAACACTGGTGTAGCAACACTTGTGTAGCAACACTGGTTTACAACACTTGGTTTAGCAACACTGGTGTAGCAACCTGGTGTAGCAACACTGGTGTAGCAACCTGGTGAAACAACACTGTTGTAGCAACACTGGTGTAGCAACACTGGCGTAGCAACACTGGTGTAGCAACACTGGCGTAGCAACACTGGTGTAGCAACACTGGTGTAGCAACACTGGTGTAGCAACCCTGGTGTA
>WNGS01157960.1:0-12025 GCA_020271785.1 Procambarus virginalis
TCGTTCAATAACTGTTCCTCAACCAGGTACTCAAACGCCAATGCACTGTGGTTGCTCATTCCTAATGGGGCCTCATAGCCGATTTCCCTTATGTCGGAGTCGTTCAGAGTGAAGACTAGGTCGAGTCTCGCTGGTTCATCATTTCCTCTCATCCTAGTGGGATCCCTGACATGTTGGCTTAGAAAGTTTCTTGTCGCCACCTCCATTAGTTTGGCTCTCCATGTATCCTCTCCTCCATGCGGTTCCTTGTTCTTCCAGTCTATCCTTCCGTGATTGAAGTCTCCCATCATGAGCAGATGGGATCTATTTCTACAGGCAGCAGAGGCTGCCTTCCCAATTATATTGTTAACTGCCATGTTGTTGTTGTTATTCTCTTGCCTTGATCTTCTGTCATTTGGTGGAGGGTTATATATCACTGCTACTACTACTTTTGGTCCTCCCAATGTCATGGTGCCTGTTATGTAGTCTCTGAATCCCTCCCAACTTGGGATGACCATCTCCTTGAAGATCCATTCTTTTTTCATTAGTAGGGCCACTCCACCTCATCCCCGTCCTTCTCTCTCTTCCTTATTACAGTGTAGTCTTGGGGAAATACCGCATTCGTTATGATGCCTGAGAATTTTGTTTCTGTGAGTTCGATTACAGAACGATTACGTTCGATTACGTTCGATCTTGTGTTCTTCCCATAGTTCACTTGCCTTGCTTGTGATCCCATCTATGTTCGAGTACATCACCCTGAAGCTGACTCTCTTCTGTCCTTTCTCAGATCCTGTTGCTTCCCCTGAAGCAGGGAAACAGGGGGGACCGGGATAGGAGGGCCTATGAAGGGGGACCTGGGGGTTTGGGGTGTGCGGGGGCTGGGAGGATCTGGTACAGGAGGGTGGGGTAGGAGGGAGGGCTTGGGGGGGTTGGGGAGAAAAGAGGACTTCGGGGGTGGGTAAGTGAGGGAGGCGAAGCGGGGGTGGGTGAGATGGGGAGGCTTTGGAGAGTGTGTGAGAAGGGAGGCTTGGTGGGGTATGGGAGGAGGAGGGCTTGGGGGAATGAGGGGGGATTGGGGGGCTTGGGGGGGGTTGAGGGGGACATAAAAGGAAGGAGGGCTTGGGGGGGGGGAGGTTGGGGGATAGGGAGAGCCCAGGGGATGAGGAAATAGGGAGGGCTGAGAAGAGTGGGGGAAAAGGAGGTGGGATACCTCAGGAGGGTGGAGGATATTGGAGGGTTTAGGGGGGGGGGGCGGGGGAGAATGGAGGGCTTGGGGATGGGGGAGAAGGGAGGGCATGGAGGATTAGGAAGGGCTTGGGGGGGTGAAGGGAGATTCTGGGGAGGGGGGAGGGTGCCCAAGGTGCCCACCTTGGACACCAGGGGTTGGGGCAGGTAGGGCATCTATTGGGTGGAGAATGGGGGAGGTGCTTCTCTCACTGTGTCTATTGAGAGACGTGTGTGTGTGTGTGTGTGTGTGTGTGTGTGTACTCACCTATATGTACTCACCTATATGTGTCTGCAGGATCGAGCATTGACTCTTGGATCCCGCCTTTCGAGCATCAGTTGTTTACAGCAATGACTCCTGTCCCATTTCCCTATCATACCTGGTTTTAAAATTATGAATAGTATTGGCTTCCACAACCTGTTCCTTATGTACATTCCATTTTTCCACTACTCTCACGCTAAAAGAAAACTTCCTAACATCTCTGTGACTCATCTGAGTTTCCATCTTCCATCCATGTCCCCTCGTTCTGTTACTATTCCGTGTGAACATTTCGTCTATGTCCACTCTGTCAACCCCTCTGAGTATTTTATAGGTTCTTATCATGTCCCCCCTCTCCCTTCTTCTTTCTGATGTCGTAAGGCACAGTTCCCTCAGGCGCTCCTCATACCCCATCCCTCGTAGCTCTGGGACGAGTCTCGTTGCAAGCCTCTGAACCTTTTCCAGTTTCATTATATGCTTCTTCAGATGAGGACTCCATGATGAGGCGGCATACTCTAAGACTGGCCTCACGTAGGCAGTGTAAAGAGCCCTAAATGCCTCGTTACTTAGGTTTCTGAATGATGTTCTAACTTTTGCTAGTGTAGAGTACGCTGCTGTTGTTATCCTATTTATATGTGCCTCAGGAGATAGATTAGGTGTTACGTCCACACCCAGGTCTGTTTCGCGCGTCGTCACAGGTAGGTTGTTCCCCTTCATTGTGTACTGTCCCTTTGGTCTCCTATCTCCTAATCTCATTTCCATAACTTTACATTTGCTAGTGTTGAATTCCAGTAGCCATTTCTCTGACCTTTTTCTGCAACTTGTTCAGGTCCTCTTGGAGGATACTGCAATCCTCATCTGTCACAACTGTGTGTGTGTGTGTGTGTGCGTGTGTGTGAGTGTGTGTGTGTGTGTGTGTGTGTGTGACCGAACCTAACCAACCCAACCTAACCTAACCTAACCTATCTTAACCTAACCTAAACTATCACAACTAAGTCAATAAATTATGGTCTTAATATAATATAATAATAATAATTCAAATAAACTAAATGGAAACAATTTATTGAAAATAAATAAATTCACTCGGCCTATTAGGCAAATCGGGCCTTGCACAGTAGGCCGAGAAGTGCATTCTGGTTACTAGGGACGACATATATAAATATATTTATATAGATATAAATATATATATATATATATATATATATATATATATATATATATATATATATATATATATATATATATATATATATATATATATATATATATATGTGTGTGAAATCTAGTGAATCTAGTGAAATCTTCAGCTAGTGAAATCTACGGGAGAGGAGTTAGGCCTTACACTAAATCCATCAAAGTGTGAAATCATATCGTCCAACCAACCAATCATAAATGCAGTACAAATCTTATTGCCAGGAGCCCAAGTGATCGCTCCCACCGACAGTGTGCTGCTAGGGGCACCTCTGGGCTCGAACGCCATTGAGGTAATCCTCGAAGAAAAGCTTAAAGACCTGAGGAGGATGGAGACGCGAATAGGGGCTTTGGATGCTCATGATGCGTTGTACCTTCTTACAAGGTGCCTGGCCTTGCCCAGACTTACCTATTTCCTCAGGTGTGCTCCTTCTTTTGACAGCCCAAAATTAACGGAATACGATTCACTCCTAAAGACAATAACTATGAAAGTGTTAAACCTCTCCCTGCAAGATGACCAGTGGGACCAAGCAACGCTCCCAGTTAGACTCGGGGGTATAGGTATTCGCAAGGCGACACAGTTAGCATTGCCGGCATTCTTATCCTCGACCAGTGCTACAAGCGAATTAGTGAAGGAAATACTACCAGAATACCTAAGGAACTCCATTGGGATTCGTGATCCCAAATTTGTGGAAGGAGCTGGTCGGTGGGACACACTCGCCAATTCACACACCCGACCAACTTGTCCAAACGACGGTAAACAGGCCAAATGGGATAGCCCCATAGTGGAGAACATCGCCAAAGCATTGCTGGACGTAGCTTCTCAGAAGGACAGAGCGCGTCTCCTAGCTGTGCAAGCCCCCCATGCTGGGGACTTCCTGTTGGCAGTCCCTAATTCCGCCTTGGGCACCCGCCTGGATCATCGGGCCCTAAGTATTGGTGTTGCTCTGCGCCTTGCCGCCCCTATCTCCACCGAGCACCGGTGTATTTGCGGCCAGGCACGGGCAGACCAATACGGCAGTCAATGACATCATCAAGAGAAGTTTGGCTACAGCTGGGTGTCCAGCACAAAGGGAACCCCAGTTGTGCAGACCTGACAACAGCCAAAAATGCCCAGATGGAGTCACCCTGCAGCCATGGAGGGAAGGTAAACAGGTCGTATGGGATTACACCTGTGCATCTACATTGGCTGATACCTATTTACGTTACAGCTCAGCGGAGGGAGGTGGGGCAGCCACCTTCAGGGAGACCCAGAAAATCCACAAGTACAGAGACCTAGAACGTTGTTACAGGTTCGTGCCGATAGGCTCAGAGACTCTGGGCGCCTGGGGTAAATGTGCACTCAAGTTTTTAAAGGAGGTTGGTGAGGAACTCATTGGGAAAACTAGAGACCCACGAGCAGCCAGTTTCCTGTTCCAGCGCCTCAGTGTCGCAGTGCAGAGGGGAAATGCGTGCTGTATCCTGGGTACGCACCCAACCTCCGAGGAGCTGGACGAGGTCTTCGAACGCTGATTGTTTAATTGTTATATATTTGTGTGTGTGTGTGTGTGTTCTCTGTAAACTGTAGCATTGCAATAAAATAAAACAAAACATACAAAAAAATAATAGGGGTGGTAGGAGAAGAAAAGAATTAAGTATTCGGTGAGAATCCACAAGATCTTCTCTGAATGCTCTTTGTTTTCTTCTTCGAGGATGTGGGTCCCTGCAATTGCACCAGAGGTGGTACCCCTAATATATATATATATATATATATATATATATATATATATATATATATATATATATATATATATATATATATATTATTAAATATGACCGAAAAAGTAAGATTAATAATTCTAACACGAATTTTCTCTATATTTCTTATGTTTCTTTTTACTGTCGATGGTAATTGAAAAACCAGTTCTCCAAAATTAATTTTTATATCTAGTCTGACGCGACACTTGAGCGCGTTTCGTAAAACTTGTTACATTTTCAAAGACTTTAGTTTACACACACACAACTATAACTGAACAGAGTTAAACAGCTTCGATTTTATACCTGCATTTGGGTGAGGTGCTATGTTACAATAGTTTTGGATGAGGTGAAAACAAACTTTCAACACAACACAGAACACGAAACAATGGGTATAAGCTAAAGGGAAGAATAGAAGCAACTGCAGAGGGCCTATTGGCCCATATTTCTTGATGCTTCTATATTGGAGCGGAGTCTTGAAGTGGGTAGAATATAATTGTGCGTTAATTGACTGTTGATTGCTGGTGCTGACTTCTTAATGTGTAGTGCCTCGCAGATATCAAGCCGCCTGCTATCGCTGTATCTATCGATGATTTCTGTGTTTTTTGTTAAGACTTCTGGTTGTGGGAAGAGATAATATGTTCCTTGATAGAGCCCTGTTGCTTATGCATCGTTTATCGCCTGGAAAGAGATGTTGTTGTCTTGCCTATATACTGAGTTCTTTGAGGCTTACAGTCCCCAAGTGGGCATTTGAAGGCATAGACGACATTGGTCTCTTTCAAAGTGTTCTGCTTTGTGTCTGGAGAGTTTCTCATGAGTAGGTTGGCAGTTTTCTTGGTTTTATAGTAAATCGTCAATTGAATCTTCTGATTTTTGTCTGTAGGGATAACGTTTCTATTAACAATATCTTTCAGGACCCTTTCCTCCGTTTTATGAGCTGTGGAAAAGAAGTTCCTGTAAAATAGTCTAATATGGGGGTATAGGTGTTGTATTAGTTGTCTCTTCTGAGGTTGCATTGCGTTTCACTTTCCTTCTTATGATGTCTTCAACGAAACCATTGGAGAAGCCGTTGTTGACTAGGACCTGCCTTACCCTACAGAGATCTTCGTCGACTTGCTTCCATTCTGATCTGTAGCTGAGAGCACAGTCGACATACGCGACCAAAACACTCCTCTTGTACCTCTCTGGGCAGTCACTGTTGGCATTGAGGCACATTCCTATGTTTGTTTCCTTAGTGTAGACTGGAGTGTGGAAACCTCCGCTCCTTTCCATGACTGTTACATCTAGAAAGGGCAGCTTCCCATCCTTCTCCATCTCGTAAGTGAAACGCAACACAGAATTCTGCTCAAATGCCTCCTTTAGCACATGCAGATGACTGACATCAGGTACCTGTGTAAAAATGTCGTCAACATACCTCAGTATATGGCCGGTTTCAAGTTCATGTCGACTAAGACTTTTTTCTCGGTGGTACCCATGTAGAAGTTCGCAAACAGGACACCTAGGGGAGAACCCATGGCGACCCCATCTACTTGCTTATACATGTGTCCATCCGGGCTGAAGAAGAGTGCCTCTTTAGTACAAGCTTGGATTAGTTTCCTTAGAATGTTTTCTGGTATGTCGAGAGGAATACAGGCCGGATCACGATACACTCTGTCCGCTATCATCCCAATAGTTTCATCCACAGGTACGTTGGTAAACAGTGATTCTACGTCCAACGAGGCTCTTATCACTGTGGCCAGTGTTCCCCGCAGTAAATCAACAAATTCCTTTGGAGACTTCAGGCTGAAGGCGCAAGGGACATAAGGAGTCAGCAAGCCGTTGAGTCGTTTCGCCAGTCTGTATGTGGGTGTGGGTATCTGGCTGATGATTGGCCGAAGTGGGTTTCCAGGCTTATGTATCTTGACATTTCCATACGCATATCCAGGTTTATATTCCCCAATAATATTTGGCAGGTGGAGTCCGGATTTCTTGGCGTTTACAGTTTCGACCAATTTGTTGACCTTTGCTTTCAATTCGGCTGTAGTGTCCTTCGTTACCCTTTGGAATTTAGTTTGGACAGAGAGTATGAGGTTCATTTTCACCAGATATTCGTCTTTTTTAAGAATGATGTATATTGGCGACTTGTCGCCTCTCCTGACAACTATCTCCTTGTTCTCACAAGTAGTGTAAAAGGCCCCAAGTCGTGTCCGTTTTGCTTTTCGTGACGGGCACGACTTGGCGCACCCGTTTTTAGTTGCCCCAGTGAGATTTAACGGGCACAATCCTAATCGTGCTAATCCAATATTGCTTCATAGCACGTAAATATATATGCACGTACATAAATATATATGCACGTACATAAATATATAGTGTAAAAGGTAGTAGTGTAATAGGCCCCAAGTCGTGTCCGTTTTGCTTTTCCTGACGGGCACGACTTGGCGCACCCGTTTTTAGTTGCCCCAGTGAGATTTAACGGGCACGACTTGGCGCACCCGTTTTTAGTTGCCCCAGTGAGATTTAACGGGCACGACTTGGCGCACCCGTTTTTAGTTGCCCCAGTGAGAATTAACGGGCACGACTTGGCGCACCCGTTTTAGTTGCCCCAGTGAGATTTAACGGACACGACTTGGCGCACCCGTTTTTAGTTGCCCCAGTGAGATTTAACGGGCACGACTTGGCGCACCCGTTTTTAGTTGCCCCAGTGAGATTTAACGGGCACCACTTGGCGCACCCGTTTTTAGTTGCCCCAGTGAGATTTAACGGGCACGACTTTGCGCACCCGTTTTCAGTTGCCCCAGTGAGATTTAACGGGCACGACTTGGCGCACCCGTTTTAGTTGCCCCAGTGAGATTTAACGGGCACGACTTGGCGCACCCGTTTTTAGTTGCCCCAGTGAGATTTAACGGACACGACTTGGCGCACCCGTTTTTAGTTGCCCCAGTGAGATTTAACGGGCACGACTTGGCGCACCCGTTTTTAGTTGCCCCAGTGAGATTTAACGGCAACGACTTGGCGCACCCGTTTTTAGTTGCCCCAGTGAGATTTAACGGACACGACTTGGCGCACCCGTTTTTAGTTGTCCCAGTGAGATTTAACGGACACGACTTGGCGCACCCGTTTTTAGTTGCCCCAGTGAGATTTAACGGGCACGACTTGGCGCACCCGTTTTTAGTTGCCCCAGTGAGATTTAACGGACACGACTTGGCGCACCCGTTTTTAGTTGCCCCAGTGAGATTTAACGGACACGACTTGGCGCACCCGTTTTTAGTTGCCCCAGTGAGATTTAACGGACACGACTTGGCGCACCCGTTTTTAGTTGCCCCAGTGAGATTTAACGGACACGACTTGGCGCACCCGTTTTTAGTTGCCCCAGTGAGATTTAACGGACACGACTTGGCGCACCCGTTTTTAGTTGCCCCAGTGAGATTTAACGGGCACGACTTGGCGCACCCGTTTTTAGTTGCCCCAGTGACCCATGCACAGAGATCGTTAATGGTTAGTGACGTCACCAGGAAGTCGCTCAGTGTCCTTGCACAGGTACAATCAAGGGGATTAAAAAGTCGAGACTTGGCACACCAGTTTTTAGTTTCCTCTGCTAGTGATCGCCTTATAGTTCATGAATCCATTCCGTCACACCTCCAACATTCCACCTCTATTTCTTCACTTTTCTAGAGAATGCAATTTAAGCTTTGTCAATCTTTTCTTCAAGGATTGTTTATTGAGCATTGGGCAAATAAAAATGAAAACCCACTATCAGACATTTGTATGAAAACAGTTCCCTGCCAAGCGTGGTGACTTGAATGCGATTTCAGTACTAATCCAATATTGCTTCATAGCACGTAAATATATATGCACGTACATAAATATATATGCACGTACATAAATATATATGCACATCTCACATTCTCTCAAAAAACAAACCTCCCCCCCACACCTCGCTGTAGAATATAACAAATCAAAATTCTCATTCAGTAAAAGCAAGTCTTCTGCAGTCACCTTCTTTTCGGACGTCATCACCCCCAATGCGCTGTAAGCCCCCAATGAGCTTCCAGCCACCGTGCTAATTCGGATCCCAGGAGGTTCACACATAAGTGTGAACTCTTAATTAGGCTTAATACCTCACCTATACTGTGTGCTTCACCAGAGTCGATATTCAGCTACATTGGCTCGTATTTTCGCTCAGTGCTCCTATTTTTCTGTTATTCATCAACTCTATTAAACCAACCTAACCTAACCTAACCTAACTTATTATTTATAAACAAACAAATGCATTCTACAGACCAGTTGTTGATGTTTAGCGACGTCACGAAAAGCGACCTCAGGTATAGGGATGAGGTATTGCTGGCCACTAGCATATAGGTGTTAAGGTATCACAGCACCTGGCTGGTCAACTATGTGTGACGTCACCAGATGACCAATGCTGCTTTTAGCGTCCTATTGGCATTTGTACTGTATTTGATGTTATTATTCAAATGGCTAGACTAACTATCCCCACCTAACCTAATCAGAGGGTTTAAGAATATACATTTTAATCATCCACAACTGTAATTATTATTTGGTAATAAGAGCAAAAGTAAAACAGAAACCCAAATGTCGTACTGCAATTTAAGCAGAATCGTACATCTGGCAGAATTGTAGGTGAGCTGAACATAAGAACAGAGGTAACTGCAGAAGTCCTATTGGCCCATACCAGGCAGCTCCTATATATTTCCACCCAATCTCATTCATATTCATGTCCACCCTATGCTTAAAACAACCAAGGGATCCCACTTAAAGTATTAGTTTACAATAATAGTTTTAATAAATAGCTCTCATTCTAGTTTTATACACAACAGCAATTATGAAACCCTATAGCTAGATATCGTACTATAATCCACAAATAGTTACCACACATCTGGCAGCACAGCGGATTAGTGGTTGTCCTCACATCCATCAAATAGCTATCCAAATGTCGCACCTCAGTTCAGCCATCTAGCAACTCAGCTGGATGCTAGCCGCTATATTCATAGTGTAATCATTTCTACAGTCCGTTTCTACCCTCTAAAAAATCCTAGTCTTGCTACGCAAATCAGCTAACTTGTTTCTAAACCAACACTCGCAAATACAAGCATACATACCTACACCCACTCCACAACCCATACATTCATTGAGATTAGACTAGTTTTTTTTGCCACCATTTCCCCATTAATCAGATATAATTTATACCATACACAGAAAATACAGCATTTACACGCCAAATATGCCATTTATGCATAAAATATATATTATTTACACTCAAAATATACCATCACACAAAAATATGTAATTTATAGACAAAAATATAACATTTACATGCAAAATATGTCAGTCGCACACAAAATATACCATTTACACAATATTGCATGGACACTCAGAGTATGACATTTACACAAAGTACGGTATTTGCACAAATATATCAAAATGCTTATGCATTTAGACAATCAAAAATGCGCTTTCACTAAAATTACACAATTTCACAAACATAATTTTCACAAAATACCCACACATAGTCTCATAAACCAAAATACACTTACACCATGAAGAATTATTTTTCAGATTACAGAGCTTACACAAAATACACAATTTGCACACAAAAATACAGTTGCAGCAGTTCCACTTCAGCAAATTAAAAACACATCTTGAATAATGCACTATTAGCACAAAAATTATTATGAAACATGGACAATTAGTATACAAATTGTGTAATTATTATACATCTTTGCACAATTAATACAAGCAAACTTGCTATATAATTACTCAATTTGCACAATGGCAATCAATACACAAAGGTATACATAAACAATTCGTCCATATGCAATTACACAACATGCACAATTAATACACAACTTTCACAAATATTACACAACTTAAACAAATATTACACATCTTTCATAATTATTATTACACAACTTGCACAAAATACATATCTAGCACAGATACGTACAATACATAACTACCCCAAATATGAAAATACACAACTAGCATAAATATACGATTTACACAAATATAATTACGACATTTACACAATTAATACACAACTTGCTCAAAAATATAATCAATACACAACTTACCAAAATATGAACAATACATAACTAGCACATATTCATTAAATACACAACTACACAATTTCCACAAATACACATACAAAATCATATACAATTAATACATACAACTTGCACAAAACAATACACAATTTATAGAAATATAATCAATACATAATTGCAATAATCATACAACTTATGCAAAATACATAATCTGCACAATTAATACACAAGTATATTAATTGTGCTATATATGTACAAATACAAACACAACTAACTAGGTCAAACTTGCATGATATTTGATACACATGATACACAATTTGCATGATATTTTTCTAGGTATATTTAGGACATAAATTATAATAAGCTGAGTTTAACCAACTCCCCAAAAGTCAGAATTTCAGATATAAAAATGGTGCATATGACTTCCGATGACCTAAATATATAACACATTCGTTTTCCATTAGTATTTCAACATTATTAGTGCTAAACTGTTCATCTAACTGTTCATATATATAGTATAATTTTGAGGTAAGGGGGGTCTAAACCCTCTGGGTATGGGTTAGGATAAGGAAAATTGGGTAAATGGTAATTAAATAGTTTTGGTGAGTTATATCCCTTTCTAACTAAGGTTAGGTTAAGGATGGTTAAGTTGAACTGATGTAGAGAAAATTCTCATTATTATCTTATTTTCCATTAACCTCCCTCCCCAGGTAATAGAGGTTAGGTTGAGGATGGTTGATTGATGTGAAAAAAAATGCTACGAATATGATGCAATATTGAACCAAGATCCGTGTATCAGAGGTTAGGTCCAGGGTGGTTGGGTTGATGCATAAACATCACGTTCCTCCCATATTTACGATAAATTTGAAGTTGGATAAAGGGAGGTTAGGTGCAGGGCGGTTGGGTTAATGCACACACAACACGTTCCTCCTTTATTTACGATAAATTTGAAGTTAGATAAAGGGAGGTTAGGTGCAGGGCGGTTGGGTTGATGTACAAACAACACGTTCCTCCCATATTTACGATAAATTTGAAGTTAGATAAAGGGAGGTTAGGTCCTGGACGGTTGGTTTGTGTGTAAAAACAAAAACACTTACCCAACAATATAGCTACAATATTGAACACAAATCTAGTTTTAAAGAGAGGGGCTGTTAGGTTCATATCCAAAACATCACTTTTCTAAGATGTGGTTACAATGTTCACCAAAGAACCTAGTATGTTAGGCATAGTGCAGATAGGATCTATCAAAACTTCAGTTTTCAAAGAAATTGATAAAATATTCAACAAAGCTCCAAGACTCTCGCAGGTTAGGCACGGGCATTTAGGTCATATCCAAAACATACATCACTTCTCTGAGTATATGTTGTATCAGAGGTTAGGTCCAGGTTTAGATGGAATGGGTGGAAATGGGTTAAAAGTACTTTGACTGTGCTATGATACACATCATTCGGGTATATTTGGTGGAAATTGTCTCCATTTGGTGGCGATAGCTTAAATTTCCCCACTTTAATCAAATCTGCTAGGTTGGGTTAGTAGGGTTGTCTAGGGTAGGCTGGAATAGGTGAAAACTCGGCTAAAATGGTCTTTGGCTGTGCTA
>WNGS01157960.1:47174-61061 GCA_020271785.1 Procambarus virginalis
ACTCAATAATTTATGTTCCTTATTTAATATAATATTAATATTTCAAATAAACCAACTGAATTTTTTTTAAATAAAGAAATTTACTTGGCCTTTTAGGCAAGTCGGGTCTTGCATATTAGTCCGAGAAGTACATTCTGGCTACTAGGTACGAAAAATAAATATATATGTCTTACCTAATTGTCAGAATGCACTACTCGGCCTATTCTGCGTGGGCTGATTTGCCTAATAGGCAGAGTGATTTTCGTTAGTTTAAAAAAAATTTGTTTATATGAATTAATATTAATCTTTTTTTTTACAATCATTTTCCTTAACACGAGACTTCAAGACTGATGTTGTGTTGGTCTCAGTACGGCAAGGCTTAAGCTTGTCTTGGATAAACCTTTTTAATGTTAATTCAGTTGGTTAACAATATTGTCTTACACTGAGGGTGAGAGAAAGATAAAGTAGTTGTTAGAAAAAAGAGGTATACGAAGGCCTCTACTAAAAGATTATCAATTATATAACTAAAGTGACATCAGGGGCCAGAAAATGAGACAGATGGTAAAATGCTTCACTTTACATTCACAAATTTGATTAGCTTTGTTAATGACTTAGCGAAACTCATTTCAACAAATTATTTGCAATTTCAACTTATATATTTCAACTCACAAAAACCTTTTAAACACTATTGTGCCGGCTGCTGGAATAATTACCACTACAGCATTATCAGATTAAAATCAGCTCACTGCTGTCAGAAAGTAAATATACATAATCCAAGTCGGAAAAATATACGGCTGTTTGGTTTTTCGTTGTTTATTTAAAAAAAAATTCCCACTCATTTACTGTTAAATAAAATCTCGTTATCAGTGGTGGTTGAGTAAAGATAAGTCTTACTCTCGTTAATGGTAGTACAATCTCACAACTTATAACCAGTCACTGCAATCCCTTACATCTCATTTAAAGTAAATGATTTATTTCACAACATTTCACAAAGAAACTAACAAATTTTGCCATGCATTTTATACCATACCTCATTACCAGAAATGGAAGTGCATCTTTGCATCATACTATTAGGATCTGATGCACTTCAACTCACCAGTAAAGAGTGGTTCTCTCTCACTTCTCACAATAAACAACTACTGATCTTCCTCAGCCATCATTAACTGTAGCTCCCGCTACCAGCAGGTGCTGCTGCCCCTCCATCTACAGTAGGTGCTGCTCCCCCTCCCACTACCAGCAGGTGCTGCTCCTCCTCCCACTACCAGCAGGTGCTGCTCCCCCTCCCACTACCAGCAGGTGCTGCTCCCCCTCCCACTACCAGCAGGTGCTGCTCCCCCTCCCACTACCAGCAGGTGCTGCTCCTCCCACTACCAGCAGGTACTGCTCCCCCTCCCACTACCAGCAGGTGCTGCTCCTCCCACTACCAGCAGGTACTGCTCCCCCTCCCACTACCAGCAGGTGCTGCTCCCCCTCCCACTACCAGCAGGTGCTGCTCCTCCTCCCACTACCAGCAGGTGCTGCTCCCCCTCCCACTACCAGCAGGTGCTGCTCCCCCTCCCACTACCAGCAGGTGCTGCTCCCCCTCCCACTACCAGCAGGTGCTGCTCCCCCTCCCACTACCAGCAGGTGCTGCTCCTCCTCCCACTTGCAGCAGGTGCTGCTCCTCCTCCCACCTCACGTCCAACTAGATAAATCCTAAATCTCTAGTAGAAAACAAGTCCTTGAACCTAGAGGACTCAGTTACGAACAAAAGGCTGAAAAAGAAGAATGAGGGGGAACATGACTACGATACATAACATTCGTAGTTAATTCGACACAGTGGACAGTACATGGAGGTTTAGGACACACAGGACGGAAGAACACAGGGGGAAACTAGGCACTTATACAAGCCACAGGGATGTAAGTAAGCACTTCCTCAGTGTCTGTGAAAAAAAAATGAGAGACAGGAATAAATTACTTTTTGAAGTTGAGGGAGCTAATCCTTTACGTAGTTTCAAGAGGATGTGTGATAATGTGTTATTTTCTGAATATGTGTATTGTTACAAATTATTTGTAAACGAATTAACATTAATTTAATATGTGTTAAAATTGTGTTGACTTTATTGAGGTCACAGTTGTAAGATGTCTGATGTTCTCTGCGAACTTGATAACTTGAACTGGTGGTGGATTTCGGTCTGTCAATCTCGAAAATGTAATTAGCTTAATTACTACACAGGAAGTATAGTTTTGACTTGAATATAATTCATGACCAAAAAAAAAAATTGTGTGTATATTCACCGAGAGGAAGGGTACACTTCAATGTATAAGATTTCGTGTGGAATTGAGGTGGTTATGCTCAAGTATGAACGATGAGTCAATGTAACTCAATATTCTGTGTACCACGTTAATCACGTCTTTAGCTGGTACATGCATTAATTAATCTTTTAATGACGATATGAATGAAAATAATAATATACTAATATAAATTAATAAAACCCCAAAATAGTTTCGTTTTTACACAAAATTAGCAGCTTATATGGTCGTATGGTGTCATGTACATCAAGAAGATCCAAACTTGTTCTCTAAAGCTTTCACGGGAACAGACAAGTGACAGAACGTTATAACAACACTGCGGGAAATTGCTCAAGGGCTTTGGATTGGGAGGAAGGGGTGGGAGCGTTGGCAGTTAAAAAGAGTCGATGGTAGTAGATGGAGCGTGTTTGTGATGAAGAAGAGTCGGTGATGCCGATAGGAGCGTTGATTGGTAGAGTCTCCTTGGATGAGTGAGGGAGTGTGGATTGTGAGAAGAATTTTGAATATCGAAAAATACTTCGTTTTGTCTGAACAGCCGGAGAGAAGTAATTAAGAGAAAGAAATTAATCCAGTTTCCATTGTGCACTTTGTTCAGTTTGAGCACTGATATTTTTGTTGAAATAATTCTGGTAAGGTTGAGGTTGTTCGGGAGATGGAGTCTAAATAGGATAAGTTGGAATAAGAGAGTCAGTTCCTCAATGCTGAGAGACAAAAACCAAATCAGTTACTCTCAATAATTAAACAGAACATTACATATAAAAGTAAACTGCTTAATGCCCGTTGGCTCACAAAAGGTAGCTCCTATTTGCATATTCATTAACTCTTTATATATATATATATATCCGACGTCAATTACGTGACCCGCTAACTTGTTCCTCTTATCGACAACACTGTTTCAAAACACAATTTTTATCCAAGTTTATCCTGAGTCTAAATGTCTTTAATTTAGATCCAATATATACTTTCACAAGTGTTACTCAGAATGATGAACTCGCCGGCGTGAGGACCATACAAGACTCAGGGTAGGGACCTTGAGTGGTGTACGATAGAAGCTAGAGGTGGACACACCTGGAAAGAAGATTGAATTTATTTTAAAGTGTCCTGTTCGAAAGTGTCACCTGCAATGTTATATCATGTACATATGTGTATATATATTTAAGAAGTACACTTGGCGCTGGTTCTGCTTAGTGTTATTTAGCCTCTATTCCTTCCACGATTAACTATTACTGCCAGTTTTAATAACTTACCAATGACTCGGGGTGTGATCAAGTAAGAAGAGGCACAAAGTATATACGGTTTGATGAATAAAGAACCTGGTTACTGGCTAAGTGAGACTGTAACAATTCCGTTCATTTATACATTGATTTTTATAGTTAGGATTTAAACAACTCACCACTCCTAGATCTTTCTCGCATTCTGACTACGAAATTTTAACATTGTCCAGCTTGTATCTTCTAATTCTATAATTATTACCTAAGCTGAAAACTCAAAATTTTTCAGCATTAATTTGCATTTGAGTGTCATTCAACCATTCAGATACCTAGAACGTCTTGTTGCGATATTATATCAGCATCAGAATATATTCCCTCTGCTATTTCTACATCGACTGCAAATTTGTAAATGATGATGTGTGATTCCGTGTCCAAATCGTTTATTCATATGGTAAATAACAGATAGCAGGACTTAGTAAAACATGGACTTATCTCTATGTTATTTTGCGATGTCTTTGAAGTAACGATGACCTAATCTTTCTCATGATGAAACCCTAAAGCCTCGTGCTTCTCTCTTACTTATGAGCCTCTTGTACAATATTAAAGCCACAGCATAAAGACATCACATTAATGTGATGAATCTATTAGAAAATTAGTAACAGCCATGATGAGGACTCGAACCTGCACACTGATATTCCCAAGCTCACGCCTTATATATCATACTTCCTTGGTTATAATAGGAGCTGCCTCGTATGGGCCAATAGGCCTTCTGCAGCTCTTATTATTATTACTATCCTCTCTACTACACCTTACTTTGCCCCTCAGCTCTCTCTGGCCTATTTATTACCTGTCTCTACTTCTTCATCACAATCGACTTGAGAATGGTCCAAGACGGACCAAAACGTCGTCGTTCCTTCACCTTCTAGGGTGTGGTCTGGTCAACATACCCCCTTGTACACGCCTTTTGTAATATATAGTGGTCCATTTGTTTAAGGCGTGTGCTTGGGAGTACTCGGTGTGCAGGTTCGAATCCTTTCCATGGCTCCTACTGATTTTCTCATCAAACCCCGTGTTAAAGATAAAGTTCAGAATGTCTGAACTTTACTGTTAAGCTTTAAATGTTTTAGAATAAGTATAAAAATATTTTTTAAAGCCATCTTGTGAATTTAAAAACATAACAATATTATTTATATTTTTTATTTAAAATATATACAAAAAAGTATAGTAGTTGAATAGTTGTTACACAAAAAATTCATTGTTAATAAAGTCACTAGTAAACAACTGTAAGGCTTCCAAGATTTAAAAGAATGTCATTTGCGATTATAAATTCAAGAAATTTTCAACAATAGAAGTTAAGTTGTTTGAACAATAGTTTGACTTAAGTTTAATTTTATTGAGCAAATTAAATAAATTCCAAATGGATAGTGTAGTTTAGGCTTATTTTACCCTTATCATTTACAAGTCCCTCAGGAGGCCGACAAATAATCTTACACAGTAAATGCTTCATAATCTCAATTTATAAGAGAAAATGTGTCTGTGTGTTTGCCTATTTGTTCCTGTCCGAGGCTGGAGGCCAGACTTTTGCAGTTAGCATCAGGCAACTTTCCATGTTGAATGGTCATTGTAAGGCGAGTGTCATAGGGTGGTAGTGGCCAGTTTGCATGTCACTCTTGATGTAGGGTAACCGGCTGCACCCGGCTACCCTACCCCTTTCCTTCTTTCCTACTCCTCATTCCACTCTTTCCACCTCATCCACACTCTTCACCCCATCCCTCCCCCTTAAGCCCCTCGTGTCCATCCTTTTTGACCCCACTTTCGTCCCACTCTCATCCTCCCTCATTCCTTCTTCTTCCCCTTTTATTAGAAATTTAACATTAAGAAGCACTGAAACAACTGCACTGGTCTCTAGGAAAATATAATAATCAATAATACTCTATGGGAAACATTCCAAATATTCCACACTTGAGACTACATGAAAATCGCAGATGTCTCTATAAGTGTTAATACTTTTTAAAGCATTTATCTGAGGGTGACAACGATAAGCCTGTGTCCATTCCGCACTCCAGACAGTTCTCTTGGCAAAGTTTGGGTGAAACAAGCCCCAGGTGTCTGGCCTCCAGCTTCAGACAGACCGACATTCTCCCTAATAGTATATGTACACTAGGAGTGTACTATATGTACCTCCAGTGGTGTCTGGGATAGTATGTCTCTCTCCCATTACCCTTCTTCCTTTACCCTATCCCCAAATCCCTGCTCTTCATTCATCCTCCTTCACATTCACTACATTTCCCCTCTCCTCTTTATTCCCTTGTCCCCATTCCCTTCCCTCATCCTCCACCACTATTCCCCATCTACTCCACTTCCCCCCTTTTTTCCACCACCTCTCCCCTTTCTCTCAAAGTTTATTACTAGGAATCACTGAAATAACTGTACGGGTCACTTAGAAAATGTTTGATTACGATCACAAAAATTCTAGGGAAATCACACCAATTATTTCACCCTTACACCTTGTAATCGCATGGTGGTGTCTATAAATTCTATTATTTCTTAAAGCATTTAACTTAGGCCTACCCTAACGAGCCTTTGTCCGTACCATACCATAGTCCATTCCTCCTGCAGAGTTGGGTGAGTCTCCCCCCAAGCATCTGGCTCTAAATTTGGACAATCTGGAAAGATTTTGTAGTTATGTTAAAAAAAAGTAGCCTAACTTAACTTCCGTAGGCCTAGTACACGCTATCTGAGGCCTAGTATTTATCATATATGTGCTATACTAGGCCTAGGAATGTTAAATTTTGTTTTTTTCCTTTAGTATTTTTAACTCTATAAAGTGAATAGTACCAAATTCTACCAATTGTCCGTTAAGTCTATGTATCTTGGATGGTCTACATGGTACTATCTAAACAGGAGAATGGGTTGCAGTTTTAAAAAATATGTCTGCCTGTCTGTCCGTCTGTACAAATTTGAAGGACAGACGTTTTGGGCCTTGCCTCGCCTAATTTTGCAGGAGGAATGGTCTGTGTTATTGGAGGACATAGGCTGGTCAGGGTCTCCCTAAGTTATATGCTTTGAGAAATATAAACAATTATAGAAACTTTCCCAATGAAATTTTCATGGAGTCAAGTGTTAATATTTGGTGTAATTCCCACAGAGTTTTTAGTGATCGTAATAGTACATTTTCTGTGAGACCCATACAGTTGTCTCAGTGGTTCTTAATAATACTTTTTCTGAGAGAAGGGAGAAGTGGGGGTAAGGAGGAGGAGGGGTGACATAGTGAAGAGTGGGTAAGAGCCCCCTTTAAAGGAAGGAAGAAAGGAAGGAGGGGGGAAGAGACCCGGGAGCAGCTTGGTATCCCAGGTACTACTTGGACCATTAAAATCTTGTTATCTACCTGGAGATCTGTGGGCTCTCAAGAAGGATGCACTAAATTGTTTTTCGGTGCTGAGGTCTGAATCTGAGATGTTTTGGTTGAAGTGAAGTGTGCTCTTATTGAAAGAGCTTCCACTGGATAGTTACCTCAGCTTAGTTATTAAGCTGATATTTTCTCCCATATGGATATACTGAGATATATATGAATATATATCTGGGACCTGGGTGAGATATATATGAATATATATCTGCAACGTCAAGGAGAAAACGAAAATAGAATTTCAGCAGTTAAAAAATAACATCATTTCCAAAATGCTTGAGTTATTGGCAGAACAAGGAAGAGTAACATAAAATTGGCTTGAACTCAACATGATATGATCACCCACTTAACAAAATTATCTCTATCTATTAAATAATATTTTCCTGAACCAGAAAGGACAATATATCTGCTGACTGTAAACCCATTTCTGAGTGATTTGATTAAAATCTCTGATAATGCTAAGGATTTTGCAGAGCAAATAAGTTTAGGACAAGAAGTCATTATATTATTTAAATGAAATAAAGACTTTGTGGGGCCTGTTGTTAACAATTCGCGATGAAAGACCATGATGACATTATTCCTGTTTTCAGGCTCCTATATGTGTCACTATAGAATTTTTCACTCCTGTCTTCATTCAGACCACCAAACGAAAGCTGAATGTATGCGAGGTGTGGTGCTCTGTCTCCAATTGCTTCCAATTTTAAATAACCTGTAAGGAAGATGGGCAGTGACACTTCTCATTAGACGGGACCTGGGTGATAAAATACTCATGGTGAGTAATTACCAGATTTGTTGTGGCTGCAGAAATGTTTACAAAATAAAAACATTGCATTAAACATATTTTATGTTTTGTTCTTATTTATGACATTAGGTAGAAATGATTTTGTGATAAGCGGTTTTGTGTAGTAAAGGAAAAGTTTGGGAAGTCCTGCCCTAGATGATGGGTCAGGCGAGTCAAGCTTCGCTAAGCTGGGAATGGCCAGCTTCATCAACTGTCTAGGGTTGAACCTTGGTGTGTATTTACTATTTGTTTTTACTATTTTTGTCTGCAGAATCGAACAATTAGCTCTTAAAACCATCTTTCTAACTAATGTATTTTCCTCTATTATATCTTCTGTATGTATTTCTCTCTAACAAAAACAAACACACACACACACACACACACCACACACACACACACACACACACACACACACACACACACACACACACACACACACACACATACACACACACACAAAGAGAGAAAGAAAGAAAGAGAGAGGAAAGACCGGGGGTTGATATCACGCCAGACCTGTCCCTGAAGCTCATATCAAGAGGATAACATCAGCAGCATATGCCAGGTTGGCTAACATAAGAACGGCCTTAGAAACTTGTGTAAGGAATCTTTCAGAACATTATATACCACATATGTCAGACCAATCCTGGAGTATGCGGCTCCAGCATGGAGTCCCTATCTAGTCAAGCATAAGACTAAACTGGAAAAGGTTCAAAGGTTTGCCACCAGACTAGTACCCGAGCTGAGAGGTATGAGCTACGAGGAGCGACTGCAGGAATTAAACCTCACTTCGTTGGAAGACAGAAGAGTTAGGGGGGACATGATCACCACATTCAAGATTCTCAGGGGAATCGACAGGGTTGATAAAGACAGGCTGTTTAACACAAGGGGCACACGCACTAGGTGACACAGGTGGAAACTGAGTGCCCAAATGAGCCACAGAGATATTAGAAAGAACTTTTTTAGTGTCAGAGTGGTTGACAAATGGAATGCATTAGGAAGCGATGTGGTGGAGGCTGACTCCATACACAGTTTCAAGTGTAGATATGATAGAGCCTATTAGGCTCAGGAAACTGTACACCTGTAGATTGACGGTTGAGAGGCGGGACCAAAGAGCCAGAGCTCAACCCCCGCAAGCACAACTAGGTGAGTACACACACACACACACACAGACACACACACACACACACACAAAACACACACACACACACACACTCACACACACTCACACACACACACATCCCCTGAAAGCAGCTTGTAGCAGCTGTCTAGCTCTCAGGTACCTATTTACTGCTAGGTCAACAGGGCATCAGTGTGAAAGCAAATCTGCCCAATTGTTTCTGCCTCCGCCGGGAATCGAGCCTGCGTCCTTCGGACTACAACCCTGGAGCGCTGTCCACTCAGCCGCGAGGCAACTTTGTACTCACCTAGTTGTGCTTGCGTGGGTTGAGCTTTGTCTCTTTGGTCCCGCCCTCAGCCGTCAATCAACTGGTGAACAGATTCCTGAGCCTGTTGGGCTCTATCATATCTACATTTGAAACTGTGTATGGAGTCAGCCTCCATCACATCACTTCCTCGTGCATTCCATTTATTAACTACTCTGACACTGAAAAAATCTTTCTAACGTCTCTGTGGCTCATCTGGGTACTAAGTTTCCACCTGTGTCCCCTTCTTCGTGTTCCACCCGTGCTGAAGAGTTTGTCTTTGTCCACCCTGTCAATTCCCCTGAGAATTTTGTAGGTGGTTCTCATGTCTCCTCATACTCTTCGGTTTTCTAGGGACGTGAGGTTCAGCTCCTTTAGCATTTCCTCGTAGCTCATACCTTTCAGTTCCGGGACGAGTCTGGTGGCATACCGCTGAATCTTCTCTAACTTTGTCTTGTGTTTAACTAGGTATGGACTCCAGGCTGGAGCTGCATATTCCAGGATTGGTCTGACATAAGTGGTGTACAGGGTCCTGAACGATTCCTTAAACAAGTTTCTAAAGGCAGTTCTTATGTTGCCCAACCTGGCATATGCCGCTGATTATATCCTTTTGATGTGGGCCTCTGGGGACAAGTTCGGTGTGTGTGTCTGTGTACTCACCTAGTTGTACTAACCTGGTTGTGCTTGCGTGGATTGAGCTTTGTCTCTTTGGTCCCGTCTCTCAACCGTCAGTCAACAGGTGTACAGATTCCTGAGCCTACTGGGCTCGATCATATCTACATTTGAAATTGTGTATGGAGTCATCCTCCACCACATCACTTCCTAGTGCATTCCATTTACTAACAACTCTGACACTAAAAAAGTTTTTTCTAATATCTTTATTCATCTAGTTGTGCTTACGGGGGTTCAGCTCTGCTCTTTCGGCCCACCTCTTAACTGTCAATCAATCAACTGTTACTAAGTACTAACTATTTTTTCAACACACACACACACCCAGGAACAGCCCGTAACAGCTGTCTAACTCCCAGGTATTTAATTTACTGCTAGGTAACAGGGTCATCAAGGTGAAAGAAACTCTGCCCATTGTTCCTCGCCGGCGCCGGGAATCATACCCGGGCCACAGGATTACGAGTCCCGCGCGTTGTCCACTCCGCTACCAAAGCCCCACCCAGCTCGATGTGTGTGTGTACTCACCTATTTGTACTCACCTATTTGTGCTTGCGGGGGTTGAGCTTCGGCTCTTTGGTCCCGCTTCTCATCTGTCAATCAACTGGTGTAGAGATTCCTGAGCCTACTGGGCTCTATCATATCTACACTTAAAACTGTGTATGGAATCCGACTCCACCACATCTCTACCTAATGCATTCCACCTATTAACTACTCTGACACTGAAAAAGTTCTTTCTAACGTCCCTGTGGCTCATTTGGGTTCTCAGTTTCCACGTGTGTCCCCTTGTTCGCTTACCGCCAGTATTGAATAGTTTATCCTTGTCTACCCTGTCAATTCCCCTGAGGATTTTGTAGGTCGTGATCATGTCTCCCATCACTCTTCTGTCTTCCAGTGTCATAAGGTACATTTCCCTCAGCCTTTCCTCGTAACTCAAGCCTCTTAGTTCTGGGACTAGACTAGTGACATACCTCTGAACTTTTTCCAGCTTCGTCTTGTGCTTGACAAGGTACGGGCTCCAGGCTGGGGCCGCATACTCCAGGATTGGTCTTACGTATGTGGTGTACATGATTCTGAACGATTCCTTACACAGGTTCCTAAAGGCTGTTCTGATGTTAGCCAGCCTCGCATATGCCGCAGACGATTTTTTTTTGTGTGGGCTTCAGGAGACAGGTTTGGTGTGATATCAATTCTTAGATCTTTCTCTCTTTCCGTTTCATTAAGTACTTCATCTCCTATTCTGTATCTTGTGTCTGGCCTCCTGTTTCCACCGCCTAGTTTCATTACTTTGCATTTACTTGGGTTAAACTTTAGCAGCCATTTGTTGGACCATTCATTCAGTCTGTCTAGGTCGTCCGGTCGTCTCCTACTATCATTCTCTGTTTCAGTCCTCCTCAAAATATTTGCGTCATCAGCAAGCATTGAGAGAAACGATTCTATACCCTCTGGGAGATCATTTACATATATCAGAAACAGTATTGGTCCAAGGACTGACCCCTGCGTGACTCCACTTGTGACGTCACGCCAATCCGAGACCTCGCCAATCAGTGACTCGTTGTCTTCTGTTACTTAGGTACTCCTTTATCCAACGGAGTACCTTCCCTTTCACTTCAGTCTGCATCTCCAGCTTTTTCACTAGCCTCTTGTGTGGTACTGTATCAAAGGGTTTTTAACAATCCAAATATATGCAGTCTGCCCACCCCCCCTCTCTTTCTTGCCTGATTTTTGTTGCCTGGTCTTAGAATTCAATTATCCCTGTGAGGCAGTACTTGCCATCCCTGAATCCATGTTGATGCTGTGTTACAAAGTAATTTCGCTCCAGATGTTTCACTAGCTTTCTTCGCACAATCTTCTCCATCAGCTTGCATGGTATGCAGGTTAGGGACACGGGCCTGTAGTTCAGTGCCTCCTGTCTATCCCCTTTCTTGTATATTGGAACTACATTAGCTGCCTTCCAAATTTCTGGCAGTTCCCCTGTTGCCAGTGACTTGTTATACACTATGGAAAAGTTGGGGAGTGGCAGGTGTAGTTCTTAAGTAGTTTTAAGTGGTGGTTCTGCTCAGATTATTGCGATCGACTGTTTTACTCCATTTGAACGCAATAACCCGAGGTGTACTGGTATTGTACAGCATGCTAGGGGGAGGCTTTGTATGTCAGTAGACTTCACGTTGAGGACGCTCGACGTTAGATAGTCTGGTCACAGGGGTGGCAAAAGTTTTGAGTTGTGGACCCGCAGAGACGCGAGGGAAACACTCTGGGTCACGTAGGTGGCTGAAGGTTAAGGGTGGGAGTAACGGTTAATTAAGTACTTAAGATTAGGAACGGTGCAGTTAAGTTAGGCCAGTGTTTTGTCTCTATTGATAGTTATTAGACATTGTTTTAGGTGACAAGTTAGAAGTAGGGACGACCTTATTCTCTCTTCCCTAACTTTACTCTAGTACTGTCTTATGTTCCACCAAGTCAGTATCATTCAGTGTTAATTGGATTAGTAAAATTTAAGTGCAGTCGTTGCCAGGAGGAGAGCGTTATGATTGGACTGTGTGAACCCTATACAAACTACAGGGTCACACAACATGTTGGAACACGGTATTGTTGCTTTTATGTTCATTCCCAGGTTGGAGCCAGAGGAGTGGCACGCACATACAGAAGAGCGAGACGGCTGCTTGTACCACACTCAGGGGAGTTTATCACCACCACCACGACCAGCCTCTACCTGGATGTCATGGCTCCACCACCACCACCATCACCCCGGGGAACCCCCAAGATGCAGCCCTCTCGGTCGGTTACTATGGTCTACCCCAGTGGACCCAAGGACGGACGGACTCCAGTGGACCCCAGGTCGTTCTACACACGACCCAATAAAGATGGAAGAGGAGCAACGACGACTCCAGTCTGTCCCACCAACATTGGTCTACCCAGGATGGACGGACCCCAATGGACCCCAGGTCGCTTGTCAAAAGACCCGTGAGAGGAGGAAGAGAGAAGAGAGAAAAACGAAGAGAGAAGAGAGAGAGAGAGGAAAAAGAGAGAAGAGAGAAGAGAGAAGAAAGAAGAGGAGAAGATAAGACAAAGCAGAGACATGATGCCTAGAGTGCCTTGCTGGTGTCAGCTTCATTGCATGGAGCGTAATTGCAAGACAGGATCGTTTGCCTTAACTGGGCGCCCCTCCAGCAAGCATGTTGCTCTGTTGAGTGATTCCCTCTGTGTCGTGCGGACTTGATGTGGCTGTCAGAAGTGGCTCTCTGAAGGAGGCGTGCTGGAGAAACAGGGAGGGAAGAAGTAAGATGGGATTTCTATGGTGCCAACTATATGGAGGTTTCGAAACTTGTAGTCCCTGTAGCTGTGAAAAACCCCAATATATGTCTCTCATGGTGACTGACGTAGGGCCAATTACAGATCAGCTGGGACAACCGAATTCCACGGTCTTGTGCGCAGTAAAAGTAGTAACGGCTTCCTGGTTGGCCAAGGGTTGTTGTGCGTTAACGACGGAGAAGCGACGGAGGCAGTTGTGATGAAGACATGAGGTACAGGACTATCTACAAGACCAAGCAGTGATGTCGCCCAGCCAGAGACAATGGACGTCTATCTACATATTTCATTATTAGAGTAGGATGATGTATATTTGTTTAGATAGGATGTGTTTTTTTTAAGTTGATAAAGTTGTCACACACAGCTAGCTTGCTTTAGCAGTGTTGCAAAAACTTTATTTCGGGGAGAAGTGCGGGAAAAACCTGCTGTGATTGATCCCACGCCAGCTGTAAGAGTCATATCCACTTTACCCGAGTGTTCTCTACGTTATGGGGATACAATTCGACATATGTGGGAGCGTGTAGTGTTCTCGGGTTGGCGAGAAATTCGCAAAAGAAGAGGTGTTTTTGGTCTGGTGGTTTAGGCCCTTTAGGATGCCAATATGGCGCCGGCCCCTCCGTTTTTCCGCCAAACGTTATGACGTCAGTGGCACCAGATTGGTGAAGAACAGTGACGTGGCACAGGGAGCCAATGAGAAACCCCCCTGGCAAGTATGACGTCACGAGAACAAGGGGCTCCGGACATCGCGCCGCGTTGGCGCCAGCAGTTGACACGACACGTCAAGGAGGTTGGACGTGCGATCGAGGGAGTTGTCAGTTTGAC